>CM040817.1:58544700-58574700 GCA_022828995.1 Vimba vimba | reverse complement strand
ATACTGTACGTTTTTAGAGGCGTTGAAGTAATTACTTATTTAATATAAGTACCTACTCAAGTGAAGATGTGGTTTTGGACACAGCCCAAGTGTTTTCCCACAGCATTTCTTAAATAAATTAAATAAACTGGAAGCATGCAAGATTCATTAAGTTTATTCATTTATTTGCAGCCAATGTATAATCTTGAGATGGCCTCTGTAATACATTTGGTATTATGACGGCAATACAATCATAATTGATAATTACATTTCTGTAATGCAGTTGAACTGTTTTAGTTATCAGATGTTT
Source organism: Vimba vimba (assembly GCA_022828995.1). NCBI lineage: Eukaryota > Metazoa > Chordata > Actinopteri > Cypriniformes > Leuciscidae > Vimba > Vimba vimba. Next base: position 58,574,411 of record CM040817.1, on the reverse strand, counting down.
TAAAGCAGAGCGAAGCGTCTGAGACAAGATAACATTTTATTGTGAAAGGTTTCTATGGGAGAAAAATAAAAAAGATCAACAATTGCTATAAATATATAGGCTATTTTTTCTACTTCGATTACAATGTCATTGTTTTAGTAGTAAATTGTGCATAAGACGAGAGTGTGATTAAAAAAAATGATTTCTGGTCATTGACAAACATATAAAAGTACTGTATTAATAACTGGATCATTAATTTTTGAATATGGCTTAGCTGTATGTTTAATGCCTCTGGCCCAGCAGATCATCAGATTCACGTCCCCGGAAACATATCATGTTTAATGTTAATAAATACAAACACAATAGTTTGTTGTTAGTTCATATTGCATGAACTAATCTGAATGAAATATATGAATGTGTAACCATATAGTAAAGTGTTTCCCACTTGACTGTATTATGTGAATATTATTTCCTTTATGTTCTTGTTGTTGCAAATAAAGACAGAATATAGGCATTTAAAGTCAAATATATGTATTTAATCATATGTCATTCAAACTTTATGATCTGAACTGTGGACAAACAAGCTAGCTTATTATCAATGCTTTCTTTATACTTCAACATGTAGGCCTGTATACTACACCTTTTTGCCACACAATGTAGAGCATACAAAAATAAATGTAATTTTTGGTTTGTAATAAATTAGAAAGACATCTTGGTAATAAATGGCTGGTAGGCTCAAATTGACAAAATGCCAGCCGGTGTATTTGGTAGGTATATTTGGATAATTTGCATTATTAAGACAAAATTAAAAGCGAATTGTTGGATCCTTAAAACCTCAAACATGTCATTGAATCAAACCATGTGATCAAATCTCTCCAGCCAGACAAGCAAAGTTGGCAATAAATACAAAACATACAGTGACTTCATTGCAATTACAAACAATTTTGAAAAAAAAAAGTAATCAGCTGACCACAGAAATAATATTCTATACAATAAAGTACAAATTCAAGCTTCAGTAATAAAATTAAAGATGTGCATATATTCAGTATTTTAATAATTAATGATCTTTACAACAGAACTGAGTGAACAACAGCCGAGATGCATTATTTTCCTGTTATCTCTGTAAAGCTGCTGTGAAACGATCTTGAATAAAGCGCTATAATATTCTTATAACTCTCTGTATTCTCTGTCATGTTATGAAAGTAATGGCCGTTGTTTAAGTTACCAGTTTAAGGTTTAATGATGTACTAAAAACAGAAGAAGAAAAGTTTTTCCTTTGCATTTTTCATGTACCAACCTGATGCATTGACAGATAAATATGTAGTTGATAAGAAGACACTGTGCCAGAGAGTGAAGGAGGAGGTCCTGGAGCAGAGGAACAGAGACTAGTGTAAAACTGTACATCATATCTGGCCTGTTTGATCAGCAGCTCAAAATGAATCAAAGGTGTTTAAGAAAATCTGAAGCTTTTACTTTACTTTGGCACAGTTGGGTTTCACACATCTACCTTACAAGCCCACTTTAGATTTTTTGACGCAACACACAACATGGTGTTTAGATGAGAGATTCATATTTGATTTAATACTCTTCAAATATCTGTAAAAACACATGGAAAACTTAGATTTAGGTGGGCTTAATAGCATGTGGACCGTACCTGTCTTGTACAGTCTCTGGCTGAGCTGAAATAACATTGGAAAGCATGCAGTCAACCTTTAAGATACTGTTGGTATTTTTTTTACAGTGTAATATTAAGTTGTAGAGGACTGTTTTTTTTGTTGTTGTTTTTTTATTGAAATGAGATGTTTTGCTTTTGCCCACTGCTATACATGTATATTAAGTTAAGAGTTATAAAGCATTGAGTATGAGTGCACGATAATTCATCAGTGTTTGAGCGGCCTCACAGAACCATAGCATTAATACGTGAATACTATACTCCATTTCTCATATAAATGCTGTACCTGTACCATAAAATGCATAAAAGTTTGAATCCTATCAAAGTTTTAAGAGACATTTAGTTTAGAGATGCATGTTTTTGTGTGTGTATGTAACATGAAATGTGTTTCTTTTGTTGTGCAGGGTCCATCTCTTAGACCATCATTTTCAAGGTAACTGTTTTGCCGCTGAATATATCTTATACTAAGGTAAGCGTTTGGCTTTATTTATATTAACCCATGACTCCCTTTATGCTAAGATACTTATGGGGATCGATTTCCTAAAACTACGTACACATACAGTGGCCACAAAAATGTTTGGACAACTGAGTCACACCTGTTTGAATGTCACCGCATTAAAATATCAGGCGAAGGCATGAGTGGACGGGGGACCCCATGGAGAAAGTCTTTTCATTTGCATATATGCAAATCCTTTCATTCACAACGTCAAAGCGATTTATATATGATGATCTGTGTGTGAAGGAAATATACAAAATATTTGGGATATTTAATTTAATTTAATTAATCAATCAACAATACTATTGATCAGCATTACCAAACGTGGACGTTTTCCACTAGAAACAAGCATTGATGTATTATTTTAATTTAATACTGTGAAGCTGCTTTGATACAATCTGTATTATGAAAAGCGTTATATAAATAAACTTGACTTGACTTGACTTGACTTGACAAAATACTAAACAATAACCAAATAATGAGTCCATATAATCCAGAGCTATTAAGCACATGAAAAACATTCCAGAACATAATTTTCAGTTGTAAAAAATGTTACATTTGTTTAGAGCTTTTATTTATACAAATAACTACAGTCAAGCTGGATGACAAAAAAAACGCTGTACCAACACCCTGACCTGACTGCGTGTCGCTATACAGATCGTACATTGTTTATTTGTTTGCGCATAAACCCTCATCCTTCCCCTTGCACTTTGTAACAAATCTTTCCCTCACGGGTCAAAATGACCCAAAGCCCTAAAATTTGACTCTTTTTTTTTTTGTCCACAAAACTTATTTTATTTCATTTTGATAATATTTTTTCTATTTCTAATGCAAATTTTTGGGGGAGATTTTTATTTTTAAATTTACCTTTAAATGACTAGATTTGACCAATAAATAAATAAATAGTAATTTAAGCACATTCCACACATTCAAAATAACTCACAATTTCATGCATAACCCTTTTAATTCAGCTCAAAATATCTTACATTGGGAGTCTTTGCCGACCTCTTGTGGAAAATAAATAATATAACATGATATTTCATGACTTCTAGATGTCCTTATAGCTCTATATCCTCTGGGTCCCGAAGCCATTTCTCTTAAGTGTACATTCAGATACACATGTAGACATAAAGTTTAAGCATTTTTAGTTTGAATTTTGAGCATTTTTAGGTTTTTCTATGTGTGCTGAAGCATTCCTCGTATTACATTCATTCCTATGGGGGTCAAATTGAGGGGTTTTTGTTTGTGTATTCGTGGTTCAAGTGCAACAAAAGTCCAGGGGCCTGTACCATGAAGGTAGTTGAACAAACTCCGGGTTACAGGATTAGTTTTGAGTTGACAAAACCAAACCAATCCAACCAGGCTTTGTTGGTACCATGATAATCATCAACTTTCTCTGTCAACTCAGGCTTTGATCCTGAGTTTAGGAGTTTAGGTGTGACATCAGCAGTGAACAGCCAATCACATGCTGAGAAAGAGTGAAACTGCGATTCACTTCTTTCTTCTGCAGAATATTATGAGATTTAAAAAAATATTAGGCATTTAAACACATTTACACAGCAAGAACAAAATGGCTGTCTATGAAAGAGGACAACTAAAAGAAAAAGTCTTGCTATATCAGTGCAAGTAAAAGTTGTGAAGTTAGTTTATACAGTTGATAAAGGTATAGAGAGAATTGAACTTTAAAGCTCACATGTAGTCATTTTATAGCTTAATCTATTGATTCAAAAGTGTATTTATATTACCTTTATATATTTATTCCTTTAAACTGTGCGTAAAAATAATTGATAAACTAAATTTGTACATGTGATCGATTAATAATTGCATAATATTTAAATCATACAAAATTATTATTCAAAATAAGTGTTACTAAAAGCCAGACGATTTTGTCTTTAAAAATCATTTGCTATGTCGTGGCCTTTAATTTGGAGCAGAAACAGGTGGAGTGACTTCATCCTTTGCTCACAGCTGATTGGTCGATGAAATCAGATGAGATTTGATCTCTCTATCGCCTCAGCTGAGCTTGAGACATGCTGGGAAAATATCAGTATAATAAATATCAGTTTATATTTCTGCCGAAGATTAAGAGATTGAAGAATATGAAGTATATACTATATAAATGCATTTACACAGCAAGAAAATGTCTTGCTATATCAGTGCATGTGAACGTTTTCACTTTTGTGAAGTGTGGGAAATCACCAGGAGAATATTTGGCAATGGTCCTTTCAAGTCCATAAAAGGTTCAAGGTCCCATCATAAAACATACAAATCCAGAATATTTTCAAATATTTCACATACTGAAAAAAATAGGAAGAGATTATCAATATAATAATACTGATAAAATGTAAATGTGAGGAAGGGAAAAAAGAAAAGGAAAACAAAACAAAAACAACAGTACACTTACAATATGCCTGGGTATAATGTATTTAGAAAGGACAGGAATAATGGGAGGGGTGGGGGAGTAATAATGTATGTTAGAAATGCTCTAAAGTGCACAATGATTGAATGGCCAAGTGAAATTGCTTTGGAATGTGTGGGTGTTGACATATCACTTTCTGCAACAATGTGTTTTGTTATAGTGTGTGTGTATATAGAAAGCCCACTGCAAAAAAAAAAAAAGATTTTTATGAACAACTTAAACTTCTCCTTAATCACTGTGATAAAACCAAGGCAATTATTTTAAAGGGGTGGTATAATGCCCTTTTCATAAGATGTAAAATAAGTCTCTGATGTCCTCAGAGTGTGTATGTGAAGTTTTAGCTCAAAATACCCCACAGATATTTTTATAAAATTGTCACTTTTTGAGGGTGAGCAAAAACGCACCGTTTTGTGGCTGTTCCTTTAAATGCAAATGAGCTGCTGCTCCTGGCACAGGGGGCGGAGCTTCAACAGCTTTCACTCACATAGACATGCACTGAAAATTTCAAAAACTTTTAGTCTTTTATGTTCAAACTGGAGTCAGACAATGATGGAGAGACTCAAGAAGAAGTGGCAACATGTAGAAGCAACAGGACATTTCTGAATGGTTAGTTGATGAATTTATGTAGCTGATGTGTAGTTATCTTCTAGTCATTGATTAGCATATTCTGTCTTGATAATCTATAAATCGTGTTCAGGGGGCGGGGTTTATGTAAATTTTAGGGTCTGTGATGTCACTAACCCGGGAGGAATGTGGTGTAGTCTCAACCAGCCGTTTGTTGTAGTCCTTAAAAAGCAATTTCTTTAAAAGCAAATATCTCCCTTTGCTTTGAACTTTGAGCATTTTAACTTGTTAACTTGCAGATGTTGTTTCAATACTGACCAAAATAATCGTGATTATGATTTTTTCCATAATCGAGCAGCCCTACTCTGTATATATAAATGATCTGCCAAACGTTTGTCAAAAAGTCCATTTCCAAATGTATGCTGATTATGCGGTTATTTTTACACCTGCTAAAAGCACACAGGAAGCATCATCCATCCTCACATCAGCACTGGAGAATATACAGCATTGGCTCCTTAAATCCTGCCTATTATTGAACAAAAAGAAAACTGTTGCTATGATTTTCACAAAAAAATCCATAAAACTGGAGCGGTCCAGTGTGTTCCTGGGGGAGTGGAGCTTGACATTGTAGAAGAGTTCAAGTGCCTCGGGGTCACCCTGGACTCAACACTCTCATTTAAAAAACACAGCGAACAATCAAATTCAAATTTACATAACTTTAAACAAATCAGACCATCAATGACAATTACTTATGCTAAAATGTTCCTACATTCAGTGATGTTGATTACTGCGTCACAACCTGGTCACTCACTGGAGATACAATTTTAAAACCCATAGAAATGTTATTCAAAAAATCTATAAAAATATTTGATCAATAGCTTCTGTCATTCCATCAGTGTAATATTTAGGAAAAATACAATATGCTCAATTTTGAAATTTTTTATTCATTTTAAAAATAGCTGTTTCATTTATAAAGTTTTTCACGGACTAGCCCCACCTCCACTTTCTACATGCATTAAACCAAGGTCTGACAGAGGTTTTTGCACCAGAGCCTCATTTAGAGGAGACCTAGAGATCCCGCACAGAAAAACAACCTTTGGACAAACTGTTCTGTCTATCAGAGGAGGTCACCTTTGGAACAGCCTCCCAACAAACATTAGAGAAAGTCCCACTTATTGCACATTTAAAAAGCACCTTAAACAGCTTCTTAAAAGTTCCCAGTTATGTCCTCATTTTGAACAACAAAATGTTATTGATGTATTGTAATTACATGATATAAAGTTGCAATTGCGAGAAATAAACAACTCAATTTCTCAGAATTGCGACTTTATATCATGCAATTCTGACTTTATAATATGCAATTGTGAGATAAAAAGTCGCAATTGTCTTTTAAAATGTTTTATTTTGTGGTGGAAACAAGTTTCCATAGTTGCTTCTCATATTGCTCCTTGTGCAAAAAAATAAAATAAAATAAAAATAGGACTTTTCTTTGACTTCAACTTACAATTTAAAAAGCAAATCATTGCTGTGGTTAAATTGAGCTTCTTCCATCTTCGACACTTTGTGAAAGTCAAGCGTTTTCTCTCTTTTAGAAATCTTAAATACATAGACTTTAATAGGCAGTTGATCACCAATATAACTGCTTCTTCTCTTCAGCTTTCCACAAAATTTTGGAGTGTTTCAGTGGGATTTTTTTACCTGTTCCTCCAGTAGAGCATTTGTGAGTAGAGCTTGTTCTCTCTGTTCCAGTTTATCCCAAAGGTGTTGGACCAGAGTCAGCTTAAAAGTTAGAAATACACACAAAAGGAGCAATGATATCACTTACACAACATTTGTTTTATCTTTCTTAAAAGTAATGTAAATTATGTCATAGCCTAGTGTTTTTTTCCTGTAGATTTATGCCTGTATGAGTGTGAGACTGTGTCATTATATGCCTATATTATAGCCTATATATTGCATATGACAGAAAGCCTCCCATCATGATAAAACAGCAGTAACACTGGCACTGCGATCCGTTCGATCGTGAAACCACTTACTGAAACTGGTATCCACTCTTCTTCCTTCTGGAACTCAGTTGTCAGGTCCTTCTCAAATGATAGTTGAACAAGATGAGCCTTTCGCTGGTGTTACTGTGCCGACAGAACCAAAAGTATGTGGGTTTCACTTCTTGTCTCTGGCTTTTTTTGAAAGTTCATTCAGGAAAAATGTATGCGCTACAGTGAACTCTGACTCCACCGGTTCAGTTTTAGTTAATCGCAACAGAGGCTTGATCTTGTTTACGTCCAGAATAAAGGGCCGTCAGTGTCCATGACACACAATGCCTCTACCAGCTGTCAGAATGATATGCATAGTTTATCCTTTTGATATTTTATTTTTTAAAAATGCAAAAATCTAACCTTTTATTGAAGTAAAAGAATTGAAAGTGGGGGGAAAATCGCATTATGAATTAAATGTTTTTCTCCAAAACACATTGGGAACAATTATTTGCCCCCTTTTATTAAATACTTTTTGCAACCTCCTTTTGGCAAGATAACAGCTCTGAGTCTTCTCCTATAATGCCTGATGAGTTTGGAGAACACCTGACCAGAGATCAGAGACCATTCCTCCATACAGATCCTTCAGATTCCCAGATCCATGTTGGCGCTTCTTCTCTTCAGTTCAGCCCACTCCTCTTCTATAGGGTTCAGGTCAGGGACTGGGATGGCCATTGCAGATGCTTGGTTTTGTGCTCAGTGACACATTTTTTTTTTGATTTTGATGTTTGTTTTTGGATCACTGTCCTGTTGGAAGATCCAAACATGGCCCTTTAAAAGATTTCTTGCACAGGCTGTCAGGTTTTGATTTTTTTTTAATGTGTTGGTATATGGTTGAATCCATGATGCCATGTATCTGAACAAGATGTCCAGGACCTCTGGCAGAAAATTAGGCCCACAGCATTAAAGATACAGCAGAGTATTTCATTTTACACATGGGGTACTTTTTTATCCCTGAACCAAACCCATATTAAGTGTGTGCTGCCAAAAAGCTCTTTTTTTGTTTGTTTCATCTGTACATAGAACATTTGAAAAGTAACTGACACTACTGGAACTTCAAACGGGACGGGTTCTATGGTCAGATGAAACAAAAACAAAAAAGCTTTTTGGCAGCAAACACTTAAAATAAACAGGATTTAGGGTGTATTCACACCTGTCTTGTTTGGTTCGATTGAATCAAACTCAAGTTCGTTTTGGGCAGGTGTGAATACAGCAATCGCACTCGGGTTCGGACCAAACAACCGAACCGAGACCCGGCTGAAGAGGTGGTCTCGGTACAATTCCAAACGAACTCTGGTACGGTTCATTTACGGTGTGAACATGAACCGACCCAATTGCAGAAAGCATGGCACCTTTAAGACTTTATTTGACTGCTCTTATGAGGATACTTAACAAAACGGACATTTTGGCATAATGGTGTGTGTTATTGTTCGTTCAAGCGCGAAAGAGAATTCTGGCGCGCCTGTCTGTGCATCAGGACATTCACAGACAGAGCGTTCTCTGTTTTCTTAGCACGCTTAAATGGTTTAAAAGCATGTTCACTCCACCGCAACCGTCCTGCAGCACATCGTCGTCTTCTCAAAATCCTAATTACAACATCATATAGATGACATTGTATCATATGATGCTCAGTTTCTTCATATTGCGTTTGTAGAGAATAACACCAAATCAGTAAAAGAACAAATATTGCATTATGAAATATCTCCATGCTGAGCCTGTTTTTGCACTTCCTGCTTTTCCCTGCTTGAGAATTCCTGTCCAATGAATGGACGACCTTAGCACACACGTTGTTTTGTTTACAAATTTTGGTTCACTTGCAAAAAGAGCAGTGTGAAAGCGAACCGTACCAAAAAAAAAAAAATGATAGAAAGCTTTTTTTATGTCATTAGAACAATAATTGAATGCTCATCTTCATAAGAACAAATGCTCATCTTCAAAGTTAGAGGTTTCCAGGTCCACACTTGAAGTGGGATTTAGGTGTCCAAGAACATTTTTTTGGCTCTCACTGTATGTGTCAGGCCATGTTTTAAAAACACAAATTGGACAAATAATTGCTCTGTCATTCTCATTTTCTCTCTCTCTTCCTCAGATGCCACTTTCCCCTGTGCTGTTCCTGCTGCTCACCGGGCTGGATGTGAGTTGTTCTCAGGACGAGAACCCGACGGTCCCGTTTGGCTGTGGGTTTGGTCTCCAGCGCCCCTACACTCTCCTGTGCGACCTGGATGCTGTGTGGGGGGTAGTGGTGGAGGTGGTGGCGGCGGCCGGTGTGTTCGCTGCTGTTTTACTGCTGCTGGTGTTACTGTGTCGCCTGCACTCAGTGAGCGAGGCCCCGAAGCGGAGTGGCATCGGCCCCGTTCTCCTCCTGCTGATCGGCATCATCGGGCTGTTCGGGCTTAGCTTCGCGTACCTTATTGAGCACAACGAGAGCATTTGTTTGGTGCGCCGTGCCCTCTGGGGGGTGTTCTTCTCTCTGTGCTTTGCCTGCATGTTGGCACAGGGCGTCAGGCTGCGCAGGCTAGCTCGCGAGTCTCGTAGCCCAGGCGGCTGTGCCCTCGTTGGACTAGCTTTAGGGTTGACGGCAGTGCAGGGTATTATCGCTGCAGAGTGGCTCCTGCTAACCGTGATTCGGGAGGGTAACCCGGCTTGCCAGTATCAGCCTCTGGACTTTGCGCTTGCGTGCGCATATGTGCTAGCGCTCCTGCTAGCAGCCCTGTTAACCGCAACATTAGCACTGTGTGGGAAGGCACGACCGTGGCACTGTAATGTTGTGTGGCTTCTGGTCTCCTGCTTGCTGTCCATTCTCTTGTGGGTGGCTTGGGTTGGTTTCTACGTGTATGGAAACACAGTGCTTGGGAAGTCTCCAGACTGGGATGACCCAGCGTTAGCTGTAGCGCTGGTAGCTCAGGGTTGGCTGTTGTTGCTGTGCCATGCTGCTCCTGAAGCCCACGCATGTCTTCGAGGACCAGCTCAGCCTTCTGCTCCAGACTATTTCGACACGTCCCAGAATTCCTCACGCATGAGAGAGGCCAGCCTTGATGAGGACATCCCACTTTCACACAGGCAGTTTGTGGAGAACCAGGGATATGCGTTTGATGAAAATACTGCAGGTATAACTAGGCACATATTAATATATAAATATATTAATATATAATATATTAATATATTTTATAGATCCTAACATCCATCCTTTACTTTTGTAGGGTTGAGGAGTGGCAGTCATCATAATGGCAACACAGGGGCCAGACCCAGCGCGCCTTTCAGAAGTAACGTCTACCAACCGACTGAGATGACCATGATCCTAAACGGAGGAGCAGTGAGTATTTCACTTTATATGTTTTATAAATAGGCCTGGAGAAACCTTATTCCCAAATTCCTTACTACATCTGACAAGTGTGAGACAAGATATTGACTGACTCGAGCTTGAGACAGGCCCTGTCAGAAACAGCATTTCTGTTTTGCTGATACATGGCTATACTTTGCACATGAAGAAGTGGATTTAAAATTTTGGCAGGGAAAAACCAATGTCTGTATACAATCACAACATGCTTTCCATCCTTGACTTTGGAACAATCTAACTTTGAGTTTATCTTTACTCCATATCTAAAAATCAAGATTGATCACTTTTTGTAATTTAATTTTTAATAAACAGTAGCCATTATTTTTAAAGAAAATGTTGCTAAACAATTCCCAAATAAGAAAAAACGTGCGGAGGTTTTTGGTTCAATAATTAAAATCAGTTTTTTTCAGAATGAATTTGTAGGAAATTAGTAGTAGTCAAATTTTTCATATCAGCTATGCATTCCGTTAATTTTTTTAATTGGTTGGTTTCGTCAGGGCGTGAAGAAATATAGAGCTGAGTATCATCAGCATAACAGTGAAAACTAACGTCATGCTTCCTAATGATATCTCCCAAGGGTAGCATTTACAGAGTGAACAGCAACGGACCTAGACCTGAGCCTTGTGGTACTCCATACTGAACTTGTCATCGATATGACACCTCTTCATTTACTGTGTGTGTGTGTGTGTGTGTGTGTGATGTTTTGTAATTAGGTAATTATTGTTAATATTTTCATTTAACTTTTTAATATTTTTTTAGTTTAACACTATTTTACCTTAAAGTCTCCCTGTGGTCAATCATTTTATCCCTTAAAACTCACTTTTGATCACCAAAATTACATATTTAAAAAAAAAATGTCCTTGAAAAAAATTTATTCATGCCTTAAATAGCTTGAATGTAGTTTGTTTATTATGCATGCAGGGGAACCACCCATAAGAGCATTTCAATAATCTAGCCTTGAGGTCATGAACGCATGAACTAACCTTTCCGCATTTGTCGTTGAGAGCATATGTCGTAATTATGTTTTTAAGATGGAGAAAGACTTGACAGAACATCCATCAAGTGTTAGACAGTATTGTAGGTTATGACGTGCGGAGGTTTTTAGTCCAATAATTAGAATCTGTTTTTTTTGTTGTTTTTTGTTTTTCCAGAATTAAGCAGTAGGAAATTATTAGTCATACAGTTTTTTATATCAGCTATGCATTCCGTTAATTTTGTGAATTGGTAAGTTTCGTCAGGGCGTGAAGAAATATAGAGCTGAGTATCATCAGCATAACAGTGAAAACTAATGCCATGCTTCCTAATGATATCTCTTAATGGTAGCATGTACAGAGTGAACAGCAGCGGTCCTAGTGCTGAGCCTTGTGGTACGCCATACTGAACTTGTGATCGATAAGACATCTCTTTATTTACTGCTACAAACTGATAACGGTCAGATAAGTATGATTTAAACCATGCTAATGCAATTTCACTAATGCCAACATCATTTTTGAATCTATTCAAAACAATGTTGTGGTCAATAGTATCAAATGCAGCACTAAGATCGAGTAACACTAATAGCGAGATACAACCACGATGATAAGATAAGAGCAAATAATTTGTGATTCTAATGAGAGCTGTCTCAGTACTATGATACGGTCTAAATCCTGACTGGAAATCCTCGCAGATATCATTTCTTTCTAAAAAGGAACTTAGTTGTTAGGATACTGCTTTTTCTAGTATCTTAGACGGGTAGGATTCGAGATCGGCCTGTAATCGACTAATTTTGTACGATCAAGTTGCGTTTTTTTAACAAGCGGTTTAATCATAGCCAGCTTAAAAGTTTTTTGCACGTATCCTAATGACAAAGATGAATTAATTATATAAAGAAGAGGATCTATGACCTCTGGAAGCATCTCTTTCAATAGCTCAGTCAATATAGGGTCTAACATGTTGATGATTTAGATGATTTAACAAGTTTAGACAATTCTTCCTCTTCTATAGCAATGAATAAATATATTTTTTTCCTCAGGGAGACATTGTCTGATGCGATAATGTAGTGGACGGTTGCATAGTTATATTTTTCTCTCAAATATTATCAATCTTGTAAGTAAAGAAGTTCATAAAGTCATTACTGCTGTGCTGTAAATTCGAAAAACCTCTAGTTTTGTTTTCTTCAAAAAGGGCCCGAGTATGCTTGTTGTACCACGGCGTTGGACTATTTTCTTTAATCTTCTTAAAGCGCAAAGGAGCAACTGTGTCTAAAGTGCTGTAAAAGAGAGAGTCAATAGTTTCTGTTGCAACATCGAGTTCTTCTAAGCTATCTGGTATGCTGAGGAAATTAAACTGATCAGGAAGATTATTTATAGATTATATATGTTGTATCTTGGAGGGTGGACTAATTTAAAGTAATGTAATCATCTGGTTTTAGCTAGATTTCTGTCAAACAGCACATCTAGGTTATGATCTGTAATCATATCATTTACAAAGAGTGATTTTGTAGAAAGGGATCTAATATTCAGCAAACTGAGCTTTATCATTTGTTCGTCTGTATTATATCTGTTTTTTATTTGTTGAACATCAATTCAACAAAGAGCAGATTACAGTGTCTTACATCGTACTTGCGAGTTCACACACCTCTTTAGTGTTAATTTTAGTGATCTCCGACTGACAAAGTCGAACATCATTAGTGCCGACAGTAATAATTATCTTAGAGAATTTATGATTACTATTAGCCAGCACTTTTAAATTTGCTTTGATTTCAGGTGCTCTGGCTCCCGGCAAACATGTGACTATGGTGGCTGGTGTCTCTATTTTCACGTTCTGTGTTATAAAATCACCAATAACTAGGGCACTTTCAACAGGATTCTCAGTGGGTCCGTCACTGAGTGGGGAGAATCTGTTTAATGTTGTAATCATAACGGAAGAGCGGTGTTTTGTCCCACGCCTACAGCGTCTCACGGTCACCCAGTTGCCCTGCTGCACGGGCTCTACTAAAGCCGGAACCGAACAATGTACAGAGTTCACAAAGCTAGTCACGTCCAAAGCAGTATCTAAAGCCCTTGCATTCTTACTATCTTCAATTAAAGTTTGGATGCCTGTCTCTAGTTTTAAAATCTTCTCCGTCAGCCTGACTAATTCCCTGCATTTGTCACATGTTAAGCATTTGTCGGCGACAGAGAAGACTATACTATACGTGTGACACGAAGTGCAAGTGAAAATTAACAGGAGATGACATTACTCACCGTGTTTGTTGACTGATCCAACTCACCACAGTCTTTGATGGACTTATAAAAGGCGCGAGTGGAAAAGTTGGCAAGCACAGATGGCAGGTTAACAGGCTAGCGAAATGCTAGCGCATTGTGCTAGCCATAACTATTTAGTTAAAAGCTAGCGATGTCAGATTAATGTGATAGGCAATATTAGATAATATCTGATATGGTGATGAGTAATTTAGCAATATTAACAACAAGGAGTGATAGTAAATAAAGATTCAAAACAGAAAGCTATACAGAGCTTACAGACGCAAACCACTCAGCAGCAAGATAGACGGGAGCAATCGATCAAGGAGTGTTCCACGTGATCTATCTGAGGCTGAGGATGGCAACTGTTGCGCTTGGCCGCACTGCAGTGGGAAAATAAAAGTTGGATTCCATTTCAACAGCATTGAACATGAAGTGCTGGGGAATCCAGGAGCACCAGGAGTTTCAGACAAGATGAGTTGCTGACATCACCTGTATTCCTGTATTCTACTATGCTCATCTATAAAATTTACACCACTGCATTAAAACCTTGATATTGTCTTGATGGCTTTTAATTATTTGGAAGGGAGGATTGAATGCCTCGCAAAAAAAAAAAAAAAATCACATTTACTTTAATTAAAAAAAAACATGGACAGATTGTTCAAAATATTTTCCATGCATTTTTCATGTGTATAGAAAGAAAAGGGAGGGGGTGGAAGAAGTCATGAATCTCGCCTTACTGCTTGCGTAATATTTACATATGCCAAATAATATGTATAACCGCTAAGAAGAGCTGTGCATGTGCAAGCGTTGGGATTTCGGGTGTACGAGCACCATTTGAACTGCCTGCGATTTGCCACTTTCTGTGTGTCTCTCATTGAAAATGAACTAGAGACTTGCACTTCCTGTGTCCCGTGTGAAACTGCCTTTATATTGAAGTGTTACTACCGGTCCAATTTATGAGCGGCCCCCTGGGAATTCTCCCAACTCTCTCGATGGCTACTCTGGACCTGCTCGAGAGTATGAGGGTTACAATGTATTGGGCACTGCTTAACAGTCTCAGTGGTGGCTTTCTGAAGACTAGTGGCATCGGAAGGGTTAAAGGAGTGCGTCACATTCTTTTTATGGACTGAGACAGGACTGCGAACATAGATGTAGCTGTCTTTACACCTGTCTTTTCTACCAGAGATTATGGAGAAGAAAAGTTGAAGTTTGGGACTTTACACACTCTTGTTTCGGCACACACAAACTCAACAAAGAAGAAGAATGGTGAGAAACTGGGAAACTTCAGATACAGAGAACACCAGACAAAGGAACTGCTTTGCTCTCTCCCTCGTATTTAATTATGAGTTTTAATTAATCTTCTGCTCAGTAAGGATTAAAAGGTTCTCTCTGGCCTCTTTTACACTGTCAGTGAAATGTGACCCAATTCCGATTTTTTTGCTCATATGTGACACAGATCGGATGTGTTCTATGACAGTGTAAACAGGAAAAAAATGCATGCATTCGGATATTTCGAGATCGGTTTCAGGCCTCATTCATATGTGGAAATAAATCAGATATAAATCAGACATGTGCCAATGCGATTGTCATGTAAACAGGCAGAGGCATTAGGCAACATCTCCACGGTTTAATGACGAGAGAAACCCAGACGCGTTTCTGCAAAGGGACGGATGGCCCGACGAAATGTTGTGTCCTCGTAGGACAGGAATGTGGACAAATGTTGACGCAACATATCAAAGGTTGGCTTGCTCATCCTAAAATTTTGGACCCACTGCTTCTCGTTAAAGCCCGCCACATTATGCTCCCACCAGTCCTGAGATCTCTCTCGCACCCAATAACTGAAGCATATGCACAGACTGCAATGATTGTACTTTTCGTCCTCCTCCACCTCATAATCATGGTGATGTTTGGCGAACTTCACATATATTGCAGAACTAGCATCAATCATATTTTACGTCCGTCCATCTGTGCAAGATAATTTAACCCTTTAAGCATGTGCGATGTTTCAGATAGTATGGCAAGTGTAAACACATGAATCGGATATGGGTCACAATTGAAAGAACGTGTAAACGGACGGTCAAAAAAATCGGAAATAGGCAACAAATCAGAATTAGGCATCAAGACCTGCAGTGTAAACAAGGCCTCTGAGACAAAAGGAGAATTCTGAAAAAAGAAGCTAACTGAAACAAAAATAAAAAACAGGCAAGAGTTCCAAGTACTGAAACTAAGGAAGTTTGGGGAGTTTGAAAACAGCAAGAACGACAAACGTATGTTGCACCCTTAAGCAAACCTTCTCTTCAAGGGTCCTCTATCTACGAAATTCAGATTGTCTGGACCTTCTGCACAGACTTCAGAACTTCCACTCCCAAGAAACCTTTATCTGTGTGATTCCAGATATCTAGTCTGGAATTCACCTAGTCTGGAACTCATCCAGTCTGGAACTCATCTAGTCTGGAACTCAACTAGTCTGGAACTCATCCTGTCTGGAACTCATCTAGTCTGGAACTCATCTAGTCTGGAACTCACCTTGTCTGGAACTCATCTCGTCTGGAACTCATCTAGTCTGGAATTCATCCAGTCTGGAACTCAATTAGTCTGGAACTCACCTTGTCTGGAACTCATCTACTCTGGAACTCATCTCGTCTGGAACTCATCTAATCTGGAACTCATTCAGTCTGGAACTCATCCTGTCTGGAACTCGTCTAGTCTGGAACTCATCTCGTCTGGAACTCATCCTATCTGGAACTCATCCTATCTGGAACTCATCCTGTCTGGAGCTCATCTAATCTGGAACTCACCTTGTCTGGAACTCACCTTATCTGGAACTTATCTTCTCTGGAACTCATCTAGTCTGGAACTCACCTAGTCTGGAACTCATCCTGTCTGGAACTCATCTAGTCTGGAACTCATCTAGTCTGGAACTCATCTAGTCTGGAACTCATTTAGTCTGGAACTCACCTCGTCTGGAACTCATCTAGTCTGGAATTCATCCAGTCTGGAACTCAACTAGTCTGGAACTCACCTTGTCTGGAACTCATCTAATCTGGAACTCATCTAATCTGGAACTCATTCAGTCTGGAACTCATCCTGTCTGGAACTCATCTAGTCTGGAACTCATCTCGTCTGGAACTCATCCTATCAGGAACTCATCCTGTCTGGAGCTCATCTAATCTGGAACTCACCTTGTCTGGAACTCACCTTATCTGGAACTTATCTTCTCTGGAACTCATCTAGTCTGGAACTCACCTAGTCTGGAACTCATCCTGTCTGGAACTCATCTAGTCTGGAACTCATCTAGTCTGGAACTCATTTAGTCTGGAACTCACCTTGTATGGAACTCACCTCGTCTGGAACTCATCTAGTCTGGAATTCATCCAGTCTGGAACTCAACTAGTCTGGAACTCACCTTGTTTGGAACTCATCTAATCTGGAACTCATCTAATCTGGAACTCATCCAGTCTGGAAATCATCCTGTCTGGAACTCGTCTAGTCTGGAACTCACATTGTCTGGAGCTCATCTCATCTGGAACTCATCTTATCTGGAACTCATCCTATCTGGAACTCATCCTGTCTGGAGCTCATCTAATCTGGAACTCACCTTGTCTGGAACTCATCTTGTCTGGAACTCATCTAGTCTGGAACTCATCTAATCTGGAACTCACTTTGTCTGGAACTCACCTTGTCTGGAACTCATCTAGTCTGGAACTAATCCAGTCTGGAACTCATCTTGTCTGGAACTGATCTAGTCTGGAACTGATCTAGTCTGGAACTGATCTAGTCTGGAACTCACCTTGTCTGGAACTCATCTAGTCTGGAACTCACCTTGTCTGGAACTCATCTTGTCTGGAACTCATCCAGTCTGGAACTCATCTAGTCTGGAACTCATCTAGTCTGGAACTCACCTTGTCTGGAACTCATCTAATCTGGAACTCACCTTGTCTGGAACTCATCTAGTCTGGAACTAATTCAGTCTGGAACTCACCTTGTCTGGAACTCACCTTGTCTGGAACTCATCTCGTCTGGAACTCATCCTGTCTGGAACTCATCCTGTCTGGAACTCATCTAGTCTGGAACTCACCTTGTCTGGAACTCACCTTGTCTGGAACTCATCTAGTCTGGAACTCACCTTGTCTGGAACTCATCCAGTCTGGATCTTATCCTGTCTGGAACTCATCCTGTCTGGAACTCATCCTGTCTGGAACTCATCCTGTCTGGAACTCACCTTGTCTGGAACTCACCTTGTCTGGAACTCATCTAGTCTGGAACTCACCTTTTCTGGAACTCATCCTGTCTGGAACTCACCTTGACTGGAACTCACCTTGTCTGGAACTCATCTAGTCTGGAACTCACCTTTTCTGGAACTAATCCAGTCTGGAACTCATCTTGTCTGGAACTCATCTAGTCTGGAACTCATCTAGTCTGGAACTCATCTAGTCTGGAACTCATCTTGTCTGGAACTCATCTAGTCTGGAACTCATCTTGTCTGGAACTCATCTAGTCTGGAACTCACCTTGTCTGGAACTCACCTTGTCTGGAAATCATCTTGTCTGGAACTTATCCTGTCTGGAACTCATCTAGTCTGGAACTCATCTAGTCTGGAACTCATCCTGTCTGGAACTCACCTTGTCTGGAACTCATCTAATCTAGAACTCACCTTGTCTGGAACTCACCTTGTCTGGAACTCATCTAGTCTGGAACTTATCCTGTCTGGAACTCATCTAGTCTGGAACTCATCCTGTCTGGAACTCACCTTGTCTGGAACTCATCTAATCTGGAACTCACCTTGTCTGGAACTCATCTAGTCTGGAACTCACCTTGTCTGGAACTCACCTTGTCTGGAACTCATCTTGTCTGGAACTCATCTTGTCTGGAACTCATCTAGTCTGGAACTCTTGTCTGGAACTCATCTAGTCTGGAACTCATCTTGTCTGGAACTCATTTAGTCTGGAACTCATCTAGTCTGGAACTCATCTTGTCTGGAACTCATCTAGTCTGAAACTCATCTAGTCTGGAATTCATCTTGTCTGGAACTCATCCAGTCTGGAACTCATCTTGTCTGGAACTCATCTTGTCTGGAACTCATCTAATCTGGAACTCATCTTGTCTGGAACTCATCTAATCTGGAACTCCTGGTGCTCACTCTTTTCTCCCACTGCAGTGCGGCTCAGCGCAACAGTTGCCATCCTTGGACTCATCACTTTACTACTGTAGTTAGAACATAAATATCACTTAACCAAACCTCATTCCAGAGGCCATTAGTATATGATTTATAATTTAGTATATGATTTTATAATTTGCATTAGATGTTGTATAATTGACTTCTGTTAAAAAATAATAAACAAATAATCATAGTTTATTTGTTGAATTTAGATGAAGGTTCTTCAATTTTATAGTCTTAAAGAAACAACAGTTTAGTTACTTAGTTAGCTTTATAGGTTTTAACCAAACAGGACATGTTCCTGGATCAATATCCTTATAGGTCCTGAACAACATCCCTACGAACAAATCAGTGAAATGTGAATATTTGGATTTGGCTTGGGTTAGGGGTATGTACACCATTCATATCAACCTATAATTTCTCTGAATTTATTGGTAGGTTAGGGTTTTGGTTATGTGTAGGATTCAGGTTTAGACTGTTTCTTTGACAGGAATGTTGATCCAGGACCAAACTTCTTTCCTTTTTCTTTTTCTTTTTCTTTTTCTTTTTCTTTTTTTTTTTTTTTCATCAAAGAACACATCTTGCTTGGCATTATCACAGTGACTTGGCTACTTCACCACCATTCACAGATATCATAGGAGATCTGAAGAAAGCATGTTCTGGGGTGAAACTTGAAGTCATTTTAAAATAAAAGTTTTGTTGTTTAACAACCTTGCATTCACTAAGGTTCTAAGGAGCATGAGTCATTCAGCAGACAGACAACTCTCTGATTCTCAGCACCTGAATAAGCAGAGAAATGACAAAGCAGAGACCAGATGACCAGTGTGTAGGATCTGTCAGAAGAGTCGGCATGCTCTTGCTTGAGATCACAATGAGATCCTCTGTGGAAATACTGGGAAGTATGTAAATCCCAGAACAACACAGTTTTAGTCAAGAATTCAAATGCTCTTAACCCTCTGGAGTCTGAGGGGTTTTTGGGGTCCTTGAGATGTTCTGACATGCCCTGACATTTGTGCTTTTTTCAGTTGCTTATAAACATATTAATGGCAAAGGTGTAAATTCACTCTATTTAGCACAAACAGGGCTACCATAATATGTGAACAACTTGCATGTACATGTTTGTATTTTTGATAGAATAATGTTTATGCATGGTTTTTTAAAAAACAAAAAACTAAAGTTTCTGAAATAAGGCCATAAAACACATTCTAAATATATGTAAATAAGACTTTTGACTAATGGATGTCGTTGCCTAGTATTTTTTCTTCAAAATTATGTGAAAATCGTCCTGCCTAATCATTCCCATAACACAATACATTGATTTAAATCTTGTAAAACACTTTTTGTTTGGAAAGGCCATATGCGGGTGGGCGTGATTCACACCTATGGAGTCAATGGGGCCGCATAATGAGGCTGCATACGTAATGAGCCTTTCATTCAGGTGTGTGAATGAGCCACAAGAATGCAAGGACAATATATAACTGGTTTGTTGTTTTTTCCACAAATTTTGCTTGCAAATTGTACAATATCCAAGGTAAACATTTCTAGTAATTGTGCAGTTAATTGTTCTCATACTGTATTTTCAGATTTGGAATATATTCTCTTCCCAAATGTGTCACTAATAAAGCATAATAAAATTATTTAAAGATAAGGCTTATAATGACCTTTTAAGATTTTGTTTACATCTATCCTTATATATATATATATATAATTTTTTTTTTAAGGTTATACAATTACAACAACATTTATAATTGTAACAATATTTCCAGTGTAATCTTTCTTTGTATTCGCGATTCATATTAAAACAGTATTTTTGCCAGCTGTAGTAACTCCACAACAGCACGCATCTTTGCGTTCATTCATTCATAGTAACGCGATTCATATTAAAACAGTATTTTTGCCAGCTGTAGTAACTCCACAACAGCACGCATCTTTGCGTTCATTCATTCATAGTAACGCGATTCATATTTAAACAGTATTTTTGCCAGCTCTAGTAGCTCCACAAACAGCACGCATCTTTGCGTTCATTCATTCCGATTAGAACAAAGCAAACAGAACTGACCTAATTCCTCAGCGGGATCCGTTTGCTCCTCGAAATGATACTTCCAGAACTTCTGAGGTAAATTTTTGCAGGATTATTATCAAGATAGTATTATTCCTCACAGCATCGTAAAGTACATAAGTCTGAAAGTGAACTCGCGGTGTGTGTTATCCAGCTGATGGGCGTTTTACAGGTTTGTTTGGATCGGCTCACATTTGCGTTTGAATAGCGCGTGCTTTCCGTGGGCGGAGCACATTAAAACTTAATTAGCTGAGATGAGAACGACTGACATCTCTCTCTTTGCATACATATTACATAAACTGTGAATATTTGTTTTTTATAAAAATTACTTCGTTTAAAAGAAGATAATTCAAACTTCATGCCTGTATGTCTGAATGCCTGTTTGACTGAGTATTCGCTGAGTTATGGTTCATTTTCGGACGCGTTTCAGAATGGACTAAACGGACAGAGAGAAGGCAGAACTCGCTTCGTGTTTATTTTTCTTTATTTGGTGAAAAGCACAACACTTTGTTTTTATTGTGAGTGTACACAAAAATAATACACACTAAACAGGATAGATTGATGTATAACACAAGCATATAAGATAAAAATTAATATTTTTATTTTATTATTTTTTTGCACTCATACGGAAAAAAACGAGCCTATCGCGCCGGCGCGATAGCCGACCTCAGGGGGTTAATACAAAGATGAGTAGTAAGACCATTTTGGTAAAAAGGATAAACGCATAGAAAGACAGAAGTCCCTATAGCAAGACTCAAAAAGGCTAGAACTAGCTAGAAAACAAAACATCTTACCACTCCATCTAAACAAGATTTATTATCTTGTGAAAACAATTTCATAAAAGGTGTTCCAAGAGGAGAAAATCTACACCAGAGGGATTGGAGTCATGTCAGGTGCTGACAGATTGTGTGTTCTGTCTAATGCGCTTGAGAGGTGTTTTTCCCACCTATGTGTAAATATGCCTGCTTCTTAATGGCTAATTTTGTTTCTTTTTTTTCACAGGTTCCATCCGCCCCTCCCACTTACACAGGAAGACAGCTTTGGTAAAGGAGGAGACTGGGAAAAGGGTGAATGGAAAAGTGGTGCAAGCTCCTGAACTGTAAGAAAAACCTCCTGAAGTGAATACAGACTACAGTTAGAGACAACAAAAACAGGACAACTCTTTGCATTATCAATAGTTGTGGTTATTTTGAGTTGGTGTACTGGGAAAAATATTCATGCAGTTTCTCTTTTAAAAGGATTAACAGCTTTTAATTCCAACAGTATTTTAAAAGCAGCATTATCTCAAATGATTATGTATTTTGCTTTGGCTTCAGATTCACACTGAAGTCATATCGGGCTCTGTATGTTACAGGTCTGTCTCTACTGCAGTAAAAGTTGGACATCTTATTCTATGATAACAGGATACAGTGCTTTGGTCTCTCTGGTCAAAGATGTGTTTTTCTAATGCAAGTTGTCTGTGTATGAATGAGTGGAAGCACTGAAGCAACATGCTGTGACAAATCTAAAGCTTTCTTCTGTGAACTAATGAGATCAAATCTCACTCAATTCTACATGAAATCTTAGCAACACCTTGTTGTAAATGGGTTGTATTTTTAATTATCAAGGTTCTTGCATTTGCCACTGGAGTTGTGTACTACTTCAAATGTTTTGATCTCTTCTCTGTTTTACACAGTTATACGATTAACCTTCAGATACCTACTACTGCTGGACAGATACCAGCGGGAATAACTAAGTTGAGATGACAGAGCGAAGGAAGGAAGTGAGGACTAATATAGTTGTGTTAATATAGTTTTGGGAGTAGTAACTCAAAAAATGTCATCAATTACTCACCCTCATGTTGTTCCAAACCCGTATGACTTTCATTCATCTTCGAAACGCACATTAAGATATTTTTAATGAAATCCGAGAATGAAAAAGATTTGAGCCTAAATTAAATCTGTTCATCGTATAAAGCGATCAAGACTCTTCAGAACATGTGGACTAAAAGATCTCCGTTCATGTTCCGAAGTCGAACGAAAGTCTTCCGGGTTTGAAATTACGTGAGAGTGAGTAAATGATGATGGAATTTTCATTTTTGGGTGAACTATCCCTTCAAGACACTGAAAAGAGTGACAACTGCAAGTATTTAATGACTAGAGTAACGGAGATCACAGAACTGTGTAAGAGGGTGTAGTCAGTTCATTTTTCAGACGGTTTTCTTTTCCTATGAGAGTGATAATGTTGTTAACCAGTTGTGTTCTTTTCAAATGAAAGTGTTTTGTGTTGTTGTTGTTTGCTGCTTAGACTGTGATGTAACCTTCTAAAGGGACACTGAGCTGTAGAGAATAACTATGATTTGTTTTATAGTTATGCATGCAGAGTCCTATAGCACATCACATAAACTGATATATGATATTCAGTATTAGGCTGTTTTCACTAAACCAAGTGTGAACATTTGGTTGATTACTTGGTCCAACTCGAAGTTCAGTTTCAACCTCCTCCCCTTGTTATACAAGGTGCAAGAGCCAAATAATATGTTGCGGTTAATAAAAGTTATACTCTGAGAATGCAAAGATGTAAATTACACAATCATCAATTGCTGGAGTCTATGTAAACCTCTTAAAGTGAATTCAGGTGTGGTTCACAGCTGCACAGCTGAGCTTGTGAAACTGAGGAAGCTTTTATTATTAGGAGCCGACCACCAAGGGAAACCTATTGTATCTTTAGTTTTCTTCTTCTCCCGCTCTTAAGTCAATGGCTCGTCATAGAACCATATGGTAAAAAGTTATGAAATTTGGCACACTGATAGAGGAGAGTCTGAACATTAACCACAGCAATTTTAGAGTCGCTAACTCAGTCTATCTAGCGCCACCAACTGTCCAAAGTTTCACTTACATTTATGTTAATAACTTTTGAATGGCTAAAAACAAGATTCCTTTTTCCTCTGATTCCGTGGCTCAAGTCGATTCGATAGGCATTTTGCCGTCCGATTTTCACTAAAATTGGCTCAGATCATCTTCAGACCGTGTTGGCAAAAAGTTAAAAGCTTTTTGATAAACCCAACCGTTTTCGATTAACGCGCGGACGAATTCGACGAAGAGATATAGCCAAATTGGATATAGCCACTTTAGCGTATTGAGACGAGTCTTGGTACATGTCATCACAAGCATGACCTGAGGCTACATGCAGCGTTTCGCTACAGCGCCACCAACTGGTCAGGAGATATGTGAATGGTTTGCCCAAAAATCATAAAATTGGTTAAAAAAAAAACTTTTGATTTAACGCAGCATACTACAAGCTTTTTGATTCTCATTTGATTTTGAACACATCAATGAATCTGATGGCATGGTGCTAAGCTGATTCTGATGCTGTAACTCTGCAACGCTTTGCCAAATTAAACACCACACTTTTGATGTGTCACTAGCCCCTTTCACACATACAGTCTTTACTGGTAAATTACCGGTTAGAGATCATTGTGTGAACAGGACCTTTTCAAAAATACCGGTCAATTGGTTCTGGTAATTTACCAGTAATGGAAGTTGTAACATTAGCAGGAAATTACTGGTATTGTGCTCTGTGTGAATGCAGGATGAAGATTACCGGTATGATCGTGTACGGAGTGAGAACGCTGCTTTGGGCAAATCATAAAGTTCTTATGGAGATGACTTGATGACTCAGCACTGTTGACAGTAAGCTTTTTAATAGTTTTACTATGTAAATGTGCGCTAGGTGGACATCTTGAGCCACGTCTCGCAGCTTTTTTAACGTGTCGCGCTCGAGACCCAGCCTTCTTTTCTATTCATCAGCGCTGTGGCTCTGCCGTTGGATACTATTATACGCGTCTCCTGTTTTTAAGAGCAAAAGTGCATTCTGTCGGATCATCCTTTATGCCTGTCACTCAGACTTAAAAAAATGTTGTCAAATTGATCAGATAGTGAAACTAAAGTGCTTATGCTCATGTGGGTGAATAAAGACAACGGTGCAGCTTTTAATGAGCAAATTCGATGGGGAATTTTGCTTCGAAGTTACATGCCAAATCTGCAAGTAACCATAGTGATGTTCCCTAGGGAGATCTGAGAAATGAGATATGATCAGAGAAATGATAACAAATATCAGTTTGCAAATATCAAGTACCATAACAGACAGTTTTTGGAAGCGGATGAGACCGGAAGCCTCAACACAATCAAGTTATTCTTACATTAAGAATAAGGCTGATACTGGTCAGCATTCCCCTCCGTCTCTGAGCGCCTGTCAACGTGCGAATACAACGTTTGAGTTCTCTTTCAATAACTCGCCCACTAAAAGCTGCGCATATATATTTGAATACTGCGAAATAGAAACAATATAGAAAAAGTTCAATCATATTTCATCATATCACCCAGCCCTAGCAACCAATAATACTTACTAGTTTAAATGTTTACATACAGTAGATATTTTAAACCAAAAACCAAAAGGCTAACGCTATTTTCCCCTTGTCAGTGCTCTTTTATTACTTCATGTTAAGTGAAGGCAAATCTGAAGTAGAATCGACTATGACTTCCTCACTGTATCTTGAGAAAACTGGCTCAGCCAATGCTTGATGGAGCAGAACAGCTCACAGGCATGAAAGTTGGGGTTGGGGAACTGAAGTAGTTTGTTTGAAGAGGTTGACTCTTCTTTGCAGTGATTTCCTTGCATGGGAGGCCATTTCAGTGCAAAGTGTTGATAGCTGCATGTCTTTAACTACTGAAAACACAAGAACACAATGACTGGAAGCACTTCTTCCCTCCTTTTATCGCAATTGGTTTGCTCTTATAATCCAGTCAGAACGATAGAGTGATTTCACATGACTAGCACTTGTTCACACCGGCCCATGTGCTGATGATATGATTAGTGAAATTATGTTAGCTGGTCACTTTGTGCCAGGGCCAAAAAATTTAAGTGTTTTGCAATTATTTAAAATGCATCTGATCACTCTAAAAACAATGTGAATCAACACCACAACAACTGAAGCAGCGAACTTTGCGAAACACACGGCCAGTATTTTTGGCCATGGCTGTATCGTCTTAAACTGAGATAGATACACATTACAAACAACATTTAAATACACCTAGCCAGTAATTCTCAAACTGCGGTACACACACCACCCGTGATATTAATGTATGTGTGCGTGTCTATGTATAACCCACGGTCAAAGCCATCAATATAGCCCGTTTACATAGACATTTTAGTTTTTATGAATAATGTTCATCCTGCTGTCTCATCACTTTTTGCCATACATGGTCCATGGATTGTGTTGTTTTAGTTCTGAAACGTAGTTTGCTTGTATGTCTTATAGAACAATTAACATTTATGTCAAAAAATCTAATTTTAATTAATTGTCATGACCCCATTAATGTGATTTACTAGTCTCTACATTTCAAAGTAGCGAATCAATCCATTGGTGGACGTTTACAGGCTTATCCATTGCAGAAAGAGATTTATTGTCAAAAGTCTCAATGGAAAATGCGAACCATAGTGAAACTGGGACAGTTGGCCTGTGGTTTCATGAACATCAGGATCAAATCAAATAGCTGTCATGACATCTCATCCCCAGTATCTAACATCCATTTACAGAGGGTCAAAGCAGTAGATCAATACATTGCTCAAAGATACTCCATGCAACTATGTGAACACACACACACACATACACACACACACACACACACACAGTTGTTGCATTTGACATGTGAGAGAGCAGTTCGTAACACAGGACAAGTACTTTACATGTTGCATTCTCAGAACAGGGATGCTATAGCACACGTTAGCATGAACTTCCTTCTCGTACGGTCACTTTGTTTTTTCTTTTAGGCCAACTACTGTCATGGTTGGAGCAACACATGAAGAGAATATTGTTGAATACGTTTAAATGTGTTTACCTACCTGAATAATAACGTACAGTTTAATGGCACAGACATTTGAAGGTTATCAATGAGAATCTCACTTGTAATGTGTTGATGAAACATTTGTGTGTGTGTTTTAAGGTGTAGTTCCCCCTCTACACTGTTCAGAATGATTGAAGGGAAAGGGTCCCGTTACTTATTAGGCTCTTTATATTAATATATCTGTTGTTTATGTTGTTTTGTCAAGCTCCTGTTTATGTGTGTGTGTAATAATATGCACACATGACGTGTTTGTCAGGGTTTACATGACAGTCATAAAATAATCTGTGTATTTCCACATGACTGAAAATAATGAGCAAGGCAATGCCAGCTTGATATGAGATGACGTTTTTTTTGTTTGTTTTTTAGGTCACCTGTGTTCATTAAATTAACAATAGTGAGATATGCACACATCTGTTCCCTGAATCTTCCATACTACTGAATTTCCCTTGTTTCTGTATTATTCACATATCTCCCTCAGACTCGATCATCTGGAGCTGTTCAGTGATGCAGCATGTCTATGTTTAGAACATTTCCCCCCAAAACAATATATATATGGAATAAAACCATTCAACAACCAGTGACTGTGTGCTTCCTGCTGAATTCAGAGAAATTTAACTGATTAAACAACAAAAAAACCTTTCCATGACTGTGATTACCAGATGAGTATTTAAGGGATAGTTCACCCAAAAATGAAATTTTCTCCATGATTTACTCACCCTCAATCCATCCTAGGTGTATATGACATTCTTCTTTCAGACGAATACAATCAGAGTTATAAAATGTCCTGGCTCTTCTAGGGCTGGGCGATATATCACATGACATTGTTATGCGCATCTCGTCAGTAAAGCCGGTTCCTTGATTAGTAGTAAATCGCCATCACCTGCTTTCAGATGGAGCGGCATTTACAACACAGAGCCGTAGTTAACTGACAAGCTGAGCCATATCGCATTAAAAATCGCGGACGTATCGCCTGTCATCGTAGGTGCATGTCCACTGTGAGAGACATAATCTAAAAAAAAAAAAAATCCAGAAATCACAATGTATGATTTTTTAACTATTTATTTGTATGATACAGCTGCAAATAAGTATTTGAACACCTGTCTATCAGCTAGAATTCTGACCCTCAAAGACCTGTTAGTCTGCCTTTAAAATGTCCACCTCCACTCCATTTATTATCCTAAATTAGATGCACCTGTTTGAGGTCGTTAGCTGCATAAAGACACCTGTCCACCCCATACAATCAGTAAAAATCCAACTACTAACATGGCCAAGACCAAAGAGCTGTCCAAAGACACTAGAGACAAAATTGTAAATTGAGAAATTTGAGAAAATAGCAGGGTGTTCAAATACTTATTTTCCTCACTCTATCTATCTATCTATCTATCTATCTATCTATCTATCTATCTATCTATCTATCTAGGAGGAACCACCTCGATGGACACTCACACACACACACACACACACACACACACACACACACACACACACCGGCCTCCACCTCATCCAGCTCAACCAGCTCTGACCACACTGACAACACACACACATAACCGGTGATCAGTCAGTGTCCAGACTACAGCCGCACAAACACACACAAGACTTTACAAAATATACAGAGTGAAAAAAGGGAGAGAACTAGTACGTACGTGTTGTTTGTGTAAAGACGTCAGCTTTTTTTATGAAACTGATGGGTGTGCAGTGGCTCACAGACAGTATAAGAGTTGATGATGATAGTTTATGAATATCAGAAGAGGTTTGATAAAGGTCCTGATGCCACAGAATACTAGCTGACAGATATCACTTCTGCTCGACTCAGACCCTGCTAAACCAAGCTAACCAAGCAGATAACTGCCGAAAACACCCATTACAATTACATTAGTTGGGAATTAAATGTTTAATAAAGAAACAGATAGAAAGTTGTAAAGCCAGCATGACTGAGATCTACAGATGACCAAGTGAAGTCTTTACACCTTATAGCTTGAACGGGTTTATCATTAATATTAGTATGCCAGCATACATTTCAGCAAAATTATACAATGATACACTTTTAAAGATTCTAAGTGTAAAACAGGAATTAATTTATATGCATATGTTTGATCTTTAATTGGTACTGTTATTAAAAGTATTTAATCTATATATGAAGAGTTCAGATGCAAAAGCCTCTAAGTGCCTTGATAATTTTTATCAAGCTTGTATATTTAAGTTCAGTAATTTTACTTAAATGGCAATGAAAATTACCTATTGTCATTTAAGTGAAATTACTGAACTTAAATATAATATGTCTATATAATATGATGATTTATTATCAATGTTGGAAACAGCTGCCTAAAAAATTTGTTATAACCTGATACTTTTCTCAGGATTCACTGATGAATAAAAAGTTAAAAAGAATCGATGTTACACGTCTTTGCTGGATAAAAGTGCTCATTTTTTTCACAAAACTTTGAACGGTAGGCTGTTGTTAGAAAATATTTCTGTTTTAAATAAATGCTGTTCTTTTTAACTTTTTATTCATCAGTGAATCCTGAGAAAAGTATCACAGGTTATAAACAAATATAAGCAGCACAATTTTTTCCAACATTGATAATAAATCCACATATTAGAATAATTTCTGAAGGATCATGTGACACTGAAGACTGGAGTAATGATGCTGAAAATTCAGCTTTGATCACAGGAATAAATTATATTTTAAAGTATATTAAAATAGAAAACCATTATTTTAAATTGTAATAATATTTCACAATATTACAGTTTTTTCTGTGCTCTTGATCAAATAAATGCAGCCTTGATGAGCATAAGACACTTCTTTCAAATACATTAATAATAGTAATGCTTCCAAATTTCTGGTCGGTACTGTATATTTGAGACCAATCTGAGTTGTGTAGATG
>CM040817.1:58289700-58539700 GCA_022828995.1 Vimba vimba | reverse complement strand
TGAGTTTTGTTTAGTGTGTTCCAGTGTTTCCAGAAGTGGTTGGATTCTAAGGATTCTTCAATTTCCTTGAGTTGACTTTTTGTGTTTTGTTCTTTTTTCTTTCTTAAAGTATTCCTATATTGTTTAAGTTTTTCATGATAGAGATGACGGATGTTCTCATTGTCAGCATCTCTGTGTTTCTGGTTGGATAGGATTCTTAATTCTTTCCTAAGTTTTTTACAGTCGTTGTCAAACCATTTCTCAGTGGCATGTGGTCTTTTTGGTTTTCTTTTTGTGGTTTTCAAGTTGGATAATGTTGCTGATACCTCAAATATTCTGTTCAGCTCGTCTACTGCTAGGCTTGTACCTTCACTATTGTGCGGGAAAGGAGTGGCAAGGAATTGATCTAATAGGGCTTGAATTTTCGGTTGTTTAATTGTACTTAGATATGTATCTTTACTATTTTGTTTCCATCTATACATGTTTCTAAGTGGGCTGAGCTGGGTTTGTTTAGATGCTTCTTGGTTGGGTATTGCTCTGTTTAAAGGGATAGTTCACTTTGAAATTAATTTTTGGTATGTTTTAGCTTACCTGAAGGGCATCCAAGATGTAGGTGTCTTTTTTTCCGCAGTAGTTTCAATTTTGATATTTTTAGGTCAAACCGTTCTTGTCTGACAGTCATATAATGCAGGTCGATGGTCCCTGTCTCAAAACACAAGCACAGAGTCCAAATTAAAACAATTCCCCATCGTCCAAATTAAACAATTCCCCATCGTAAGTACACACTGATGGCCTAAGACACGAAACTAGTGGTTTGTGTGAGAAACCGAACAGTATTTTTATCGTTTTTCACCTCTTATAACACAACCACGTCGAAGTGGTCTGAAGTCGCGGGCGCTTCCTGCTGTGTGACGTGTGCGCAGACTGGCGCATAGATATATATACTAGATTTCGCCTTGGCTATGGCAGTTCATTGGAACGAATGTCTTTAATGCGAAATCTAGTGTATATACATCTATGCACCAGTCTGCGCACACGTCACACAGAAGGAAGCGCCCGCGACTTCAGATCACTTCGACGTGGTTGTGTTATAAGAGGTAAAAACGATAAAAATACTGTTCGGTTTCTCACACAAACCGCTCGTTTCGTGTCTTAGGCCATCAGTGTGTACTTACGATGGGGAATTGTTTAATTTGGACGATGGGGAATTGTTTTAATTTGGACTCTGTGCTTGTGTTTTGAGACAGGGACCATCGACCTGCATTATATGACTGTCAGACAAGAACGGTTTGACCTAAAATTATCAAAATTGAAACTACTGCGGAAAAAAAGACACCTACATCTTGGATGCCCTTCAGGTAAGCTAAAACATACCAAAATTTAATTTCAAAGTGAACTATCCCTTTAAGTAGAGGGTTATTTTACTGTGGTCTGATAGTGGGTTTAGTGGGCTGACTGTGAATGCTCTGAGGGAGTTTGGGTTAAGGTCTGTCAGAAAATAGTCAATTGTACTGTTACCGAAGGATGAGCTGTAGGTGTATCTACCGTAGGAATCTCCTCGAAGCCTGCCGTTGACTAGGAACAGACCTAGTGTGCGACACAGATGAAGAAGATGTGTTCCGCTTTTGTTTGTTGTTTTATCATAATTGTGTCTCTGTGTGTGTGTAGGTGTGGGGAGGACGTCTCCTCCAGGCAGGTGTTTGTCCCCCTGAGAGTTAAGTGTGTCCGGTTCTTCACCTGTTCTGGCATTCAGGTCTCCACAGAGCAGCACACTTCCCTGTGACTGGAAGTAATTAATGTCTACTTCAAGAATGGAGAAACTGTCTTCATTAAAATAGGGAGACTCTGCTGGAGGGATATAAGTGGCACACAGGAAGATGTTTTTCTCTGTTGCGGTGACTGTCTTATTGATTTCTAACCATGTGTAGAATTGTCCTGTTTTAGCTACTTTGATGGCATGGGCAAGATTTGATTTGTACCAAATAAGCATGCCTCCCGAGTCTCTTCCTTGTGTCACTCCAGGCAGTTTAATGGATGGGATGATGAGTTCTCTGTAGCCTTTGGGGCAGCCGGTGGGTCCGTCTCCTGCAGGATGATGATGTCTGAATTTTTGATTTCTGAATTGAAATCTTTGTTTCTGCTTTTGAGGCCAAAGGTAGATGATCTCAGGCCTTGAATATTCCAGCATGCTATAATAAATGCTTTGTTGTCCATGGGGTCGTAGTTTTGGTGATAAGTTTTGACCTATGACAGTAGGTGTGAGCAGATGAGGTTGAGCATCTGACGGATGTCTCTTAGCTCTGTTGATGGGTCTTGCACTGGTGCTGTTGTGGATGTTCTGCTCACTATCTGAGCGTAGCTGTGTCTGCCGGGGGCCTGCGGGGTATGAGGAGGGCAGGGGGTCGGCAGGAGTGGCTTTGGCCTGGCCTGATGTGCTGGATGTGAGGGTGTGAAGGCTGGGAGGAGATGCTCAAGTGCTGGTTGGGATGGTCTCAGTATGTGAAAGTGTTGTTGTCTTGACGGAAGTCTTCTGAATGTTCTCTCTGGGGGTACACTGTGTTTTCTTACAGGTCTGGGTGGAGGTTGTTGGACTCTGTTGCT
Organism: Vimba vimba; assembly: GCA_022828995.1. Taxonomy (NCBI): domain Eukaryota; kingdom Metazoa; phylum Chordata; class Actinopteri; order Cypriniformes; family Leuciscidae; genus Vimba; species Vimba vimba. The sequence goes on along the minus strand of CM040817.1, from coordinate 58,537,120 downwards.
CCTGGTGCTGTTGTGATTCCGACTCAGGGCCACATCTTTAAGAGTCCTGGCGAAGACAGGAACAGCAGTCTTGTACAGATGGACATGGTCATAGAGGCATGAGGGGTCCAGGGTGGGGTGGTGTGCCAGGTGCACATTTGGTTTAAGTGCACAGGAGCAGGAGAGGTGGGCATTCACCCGCTGGATAGTGTCAGGGTGGAAGTCTTTTCGGGGCAGCAGTGTGGAGATGATAATTTTTGCATTTGGGAAGGTGGTTGAGGCCTTTTCAATCACTGTTTGTAGTGATGTAGCCGCTCTCTCCTGTTGGGCTCTCAGATCGTTGGTGCCGGTGTGTATTATTACATGGCTTGGGGATCCCAGTTTGTCAACACTTAGCCATTTGAGTGCGCTCTGAGTGTTCGGACACCAGAGTTTGGCCACTCTGTGTTTGGGAAAAAGCTTCTTTTCATCAATAAATTTCCCGTTTGAATCTATTAAAAGAGCGACTTCTGGTCGTAGTGTTCCTTCTGTTGGTGTTGAGGGGTCGTCTGAGGGTGAGGCTGGTGAGGTGAGAAAAGGGTCTGATGGGAGAGGAGGATTCTGGCTGTGCTGGATCTCTGTTGTTTGAGAGTTGTGATTAGGGTGAAGAGTGTCCTGCTCCACCGGTTCCTCTGAGCTGAACTCGCTGTGCTGTGCTCCTCTGTTCTGCCTCAGTTCACTTATTTCTATCCTCATTGCTGTTAGTTGTGCCTTGTGTAACTCAGTCTGTTGTAAGAACTGTGTTTCCAGTGTCTCCAGCTGAGCCCTGAACCCCTCTCTCTCCTGCTGGAGCTCTGTCACCTTGGTCTGCAGTGTAGAGAGCTCTCTCCTGAGGCTGTCCTCTTCTCTGTGCTTGGCTGTGGGGCTGTTGCTGGTCTGGTCTGTTGTCTGAACTGTTTGCAGGGAGAAGATCATCTCCTTGAGCTGGACCATTTCTCCCTCTAGCTCTGTGAATCTCTCCCTCATGTCAGTGCAATAGCAGTATGGATGGGGGTCTTTGGTCTCTTCTGTGCTCGAGGGGTCTCTGTGTTCTGTCTGATCCTCATCTGTGTGGGAGACTGACTCCTCAGGAGTGATTAGTTGGTTGCTGGTAGTGGTCTCTTTCTGTGCTCTGTCTTTGATGCAGAGGAAGTCTTGTTCGAAGAGCCCATTGATGCTTTTTACCACCACTATACCCGTTGTTTTGTAGATATTTACATTGGTGGTTGTTGTGTCTTCCTCATTTCTAATTTTTAGCTGGAAACCCCCGCATATGCCTTTTCTCTCAGCAGAGGGGTAGTGTGCAATGATGGCCTTGTGCCATGCACAGGGCTTGTTGGTATAGAATATCAGGTTACTTATGCTGCCATCTTTATGTAGGTCTGCAAAAAGTGTTTCTGGGTTGTCTGTCAGTCTTTTGTTTTTGTAGACTTTCCGTGCTGATTCATTTGTGACATCTTTAGGATAGTGCAGTGGGATGGCCTCCACATATGGGGGTAGTTTAGGCCTGGCGCTGTGGCTGGAGTGTTCAGAACTCTTCTGGGGGCGGGGCCAGGAGGATGCATTGGCCATAGTTGATTTAGAATGTAAACAATCAACTGAAATAACTGCCAGCTTTTTGTTTGTTTTTGCTTGTATTTTCTCTCAGTGACAATATAAAGGGATAAAAATTAATAAAAAAGCCCAAAAAAAGCAGTCAAAATATGACTTTCACTGATTTTGTGAGGGGAAAAAAAAATATTTCTTTAAAGTTCAAGTTTTCAGTTCTGTCCAAAATGTCTCTTTGTGCTGTTCTTCTATGCAAAAACTCAGAGAGATATGAAATGGCACTGTCTGTTCAAAATGTCTTTACCTCTTTTTTTTTCTTGTAAGTTTTCTTCTTAGTTGTTATGTTGTTTATGTTGCTTGATGTTATCCTTTTCATTATGAATATCCTCTTCTGTAGAGGGTAATCCTGTGATGATCTTCTCTTGAACTTTCCTCAGATTCAGGTGTGACAAAAATAAAAATAAAATAAAATAAATAAATAAAATCTGTCCCAATTCAACAAAAACTTTGTCTAGACGTTGTTTAATGTCAAATCCTCTACTTTTCTCTAATTTTTTGGTAAAATTATTCTTATTTTCTTCATCATTTATCAGGAGCTCAATTCAAGTGTGACCATCTCTCATGGAGTCTCTCTATCTATCTATCTATCTATCTATCTATCTATCTATCTATCTATCTGTCTGTCTTTCTGTCTATCTATATATATCAGTCTGTCTGTCTGTCTGTCTGTCTGTCTGTCTATCTATCTATCTCTCTGTCTGTCTGTCTGTCTATCTGTGTCTGTCTGTCTGTCTGTGTCTGTCTGTCTATCTGTCTGTCTGTCTGTCTGTCTATCTATCTATCTATCTGTCTTTCTGTCTATCTATGTCTGTCTGTCTGTCTGTCTGTCTGTCTATCTATCTCTCTGTCTGTCTGTCTATCTGTGTCTGTCTGTCTGTGTCTGTCTATCTGTCTGTCTATCTATCTATCTATCTATCTATCTGTCTTTCTGTCTATCTATATATATCTGTCTGTCTATCTGTCTGTCTTTCTGTCTATCTATCTTTCTGTCTGTCTGTCTCTGTCTTTCTGTCTATCTATCTATCTGTCTGTCTGTCTGTCTGTCTATCTATCTATCTATCTATCTATCTATCTATCTATCTATCTATCTGTCTGTCTGTCTTTCTATCTCTGTCTATCTATCTATCTATCTATCTATCTATCTATCTATCTATCTATCTATCTATCTATCTATCTATCTATCTATCTATCTATCTGTCTGTCTGTCTGTCTGTCTGTCTACAGAGATATGTTTTAAGACTGGATTTGAGTGCAGATCAGGTAGAAGCAGCCCTACTGTGGTTATAAAGAGGGACCAGACACAGAAAAAAGCTTGATCACCCCGACACTTTAAGCCAGTTCTTGGAGTTTAGTGTAAGTGTTGATCTTCGTGAGGATTATAAGGCTGGAGTAAATTAGACAGATAGATCGGGAATGCATTAACTGCATAAATTCTAATGTAATGCATAAATTACAATACAGATTTTTAGGGCTGTACCAGAATATTCGAGTATTCGAATATTCGTTCGGTGGGTTCGTATTCGATTTTCAAATTTGACATTCGAATATTCGTTTAAAAAAAAAAAAAAAAAAATTCCACACCTGGCATCCCCCTAGAAACGGTTCCCATTCGCGCTTGAATGGGGCTGTCATGCGTTTTCTCAGATCGGATAAACTCTCTCTGATTTATCAATATGAACAATGAACACATAAATGTGTTTTTGCAAAACGGATATGAATCCGAACTTCAAATCCCGCGCTATAGGCAGATGTAATGGAGTGCACGTCACCAGCAACAGATGCTGCATTTACTGATCGTCAGCTAAAATTTCTAAATCAAAGACCGCAATAAGAGAGCGGCAACAGCCCTGGTAAGATCATTTCGGTTCTTTACTTTTAATGAAGTTGATTGTGTGTTAAAGCTTCTGCGATTCACTTTCACTTTGATTTGCGATAGTTTGCACGTTGGCTTGATGAATAGATGCTGATCTGCGGTGACGCGTGCTGTAAGCGTCGTCATATCTGGCTATAACATGATATAGCCTAAAACGCTCTCACACGGTTATTTTTTCAGCATTTTTGGGCGAAATACAATACTCTTATTTTAGAGCGCAGAACAGCGGAGTTTGTATGGGCAGAAGTGCATGCCTGCAGCTTGTAGGCTATAAGCTGCGTTGCTTTGACATTGTGGAAATAGAATAGAAACAATATATTAGCCTACCCTTTACTGTGTCAGTAATTATTGTGCTGCTGATTTCTGATTTGAGAGTTATTTGTTACTTGTTATTTGTTATTGTTATTTGTTACTCAATAAATATAAACTATTAAAATATTAGGCTGTGTTTTGTATCACTAGTGCAGTGTCCGTTCTCGGAGCCCGCGCTTCCCGCTCGCGCTGTTCTGTATTAAAAGTTTATTAATTATGAACGTGTCACGTCTCGCGTGTCTATATCGCACCAAATGTGACACTGCACTCGTGAAGTCGATTGGATGAACGGTTCAAAATGCAAGATAAATAATCTAAATGCAAACAGACAGACACATAGAGATTCCTGCCTTTATTAGAGAGAAGAATATGTTCAGCCCCCTCCCTCCGAAGCTTCGAATATTCGATGTTAATTCCTATCGAAGCTTCGAAGCTCAAAAAATGGTATTCGGACCAGCCCTACAGATTTTATTGTGCCAACGGTTTATCATACTTTTACAATGAATTTTCATAGTTTTAGACTGAAAGTCTAGAGTTGGAAGGGTAAATCAAAATCTATAAAATAATCTTTCCAACTTCCAATTGCATCTGCGCTTAGATTGTAAAACAGCGTGCTAAGACAGGTTGCTTTTTCACAGGACAACACTGATTGCAAAACGCTATTGCTTTTTGCACTTGTTTAAATATGCAGAATGGAGAATGACATTTAAATGCTGCAGCAGAGGGAAAGATTTTTAGTGAATAATGACTTAAATTTCAGTTTAGTTTGTCTACTATATGATAGAGCGGCACAATTACTTGTTAAAAGATTGTGATCTCCATTCAAACACCCACATGATCTTATTTCTAAATGACAATGATTCTGAGCAGTTGCCATGTATCGGTATGAACATATATGCTCTATATAAATGATGTATGAACATATATGCTCTGATAATATAGTGTATAGGTTATATGCTGTTATAAAATAAATACATTTTCTGTATTCAGATATAACGTTTGTTTTTGTTTTTTAAGTAGGCCTACAAATAAAATGACAAAATGTAGATGTTAAAATACATTTATATTAAATGTAATATTACAAAACAACACATTAATGAATTGAACCAATTTGGAATTATTAAACAACTCACAAAAATATTGACATTCATAAAAAAAAAAAAAAATAATAATAATAATATTACAAGACCTTGTACTCAACAGAACAGATATTACTTTACCCTCTGAGAGGAGGTCAGATAAATAAAATAGGTTTGAAAGCAGTGAGGCTTGTCTTAAAGAGCAACTTGCAGGTTAAATTTATAACTGAATTAATACTTGATATTGTCTGAAGAGGTTTTTTAAAAACACATATGTAGAAATTACTAATGAAATCTAATTGGTTGTAGAGATTTTGATGAAAATGTGCTAGGCTCTGGAATACGCCTTTCCCCCTACAGCAACGCGTCATATGACGTATGCCGAGGTAAATATGAGCTCGCGTTCAGCCAGCGCTCTCATTGTGGGTGTAGTAGTTAGAGCAGTAGTGAGCGACAGAGAAAGTTTTAGATCGAGTTTTAGAGAAGCCATAATGGTAAATTATTGTGTTTGTGCTGGTTGCACAAAATCCAGCCTGTCAGGACATCGTGTCCATCATTTTCCTTCTAGGAAAAACAAGGCTTTTCGTTCTTGGGTGCGTTTTGTTCAGGTGAAGAGAGCAGACTTCACTGCCGCGTCTGTCACCGCACACTCGGTCGTTTGTGGCGCACATTTCACTCCGGAGAATTATCGAACTCGGTTTCTTCATTCACATCCATTGTAATTTGTAACCTGAGCTCTTTCAGTGCACGCATCTTCGGGTTCTCCCGCCGGATGTAGGCGCGAGCACAACATCAACTGGCAAACGCAATGTAAGCGGAACGAAACTGAGCTACTCGTTATTGTGTTTGTGTGGACCGTTTATCAGTTTGGACCAGTGCAGCGCGAGCCTGATCAAGCAACACTGTAACTGCGAGATCCAGTAAATAAAGCATTTGAATTCGCCACTGAAGTAATAACATCGCTGCGAGATCTAGTGAGAAATATTCACATTTCTCCGTTATTAACGGATCAAACAGCGCTGACGTGGAAACCAGGAATAAACATTGTGCAATGAATGAACGAACTATCCAGTGTCCACAGATCAGCAACATTCACCATGTCTTTACTGTAGTAACACTAACTGCAACCATGGAAGTTTGGCATTTTCCACTAAGGCCCAGTATGCATCCACCTCCCTGCAACACTGACTTTCCTCAGCTGTAAACATTGCCTCGCATTTCCCACACAAGCACCTATGGAACAAAAAATGTTAGCAGGAATAAATATCTCTCTGTCTCTCGATGAGAAACCGCTAAGTTATATCACGTAACGTTAGTCTGGGCGGATATTAATGAGCATGACAAACGCCTGATCAAAGCTTAGTTTCTGTTATTGTAAGTTCCAATATGTTCTGTCTAACATTAATCCTGGCCTGTCCCTGCTCTCTTGGCAGCCTAGCAGGCTCATAATTGTATGGCTGTGGTCCGTCAACAATTTCCTCAGCGTCCGAAATGTCATTGCAATCCATTTTTCCCTGTTGTTTGAATCGACCGCTCTCCCTCGTGCTACGTCACGACTCTCGCCCGTCACGCCCATTTTCAGATGCGGAAGTAAAATTTTCTCACAAAAACGACTCCAGAAGCCACTGTAGCGTATTTATAAAAAATTTTTTAAGAAAATCTAGTTCCTACATTATTTTTCTATACATTGACTTGTTGGGTCTTCTAACCTGCAAGTTGCTCTTTAAGTGAGACCACACTATGGATACGAGGCCTCCACACACGATAACGTCCTTTAGAAACTGTGTATACTGATTCTGAAACTCTTTAACTGCATTCTCCTCACGACTGTTAAAATAACAACAAACATCTTCACAGAAAGTGCTCTCCTTGCTTTCACTGTTCCAGACAGTGACTGACACCATGTATTGCTAGCACTTCTCCTGCTACTGCTTTCTCTCGAGACAAAGTGCTTGTTGTATTCCTCATTTGTAAGTCGCTCTGGATAAAAGCGTCTGATAAATTAATAAATGTAAACGTAAATGCGCTCACCTAAACAGCAGTTCGCCAGGTAGAGGAGAATGGAGAAAGACTTTATTTGCAAACTAAATAAATTAACTGTCAATTCAAGTTATAAATACTATCACGTGATTTAATTTATGGTAAGAATAACAATAATTCAACAAACGCTGATGCGGTTTCTCCACACTGGGACACCCTTCTGGCTCAGCACTGGTGCAGATTCTCCCACAATGACATGAAACTCTTTACAATAACTCCTAACTTAAACAGAAATAAGAGTGTGTTGTAGACATTTACGTTTGCATGTGTTCTGCATACATCCATACACTGGTGTGTGTTAGACAGGTGATTATGACACAGTGCTCATCATTTCCAGGATCTGAGTTCACCTTGTCAGAGTAGCCATAATGATTGAGCACCTGTGGTCACCAACATCTGGACCCAGAGGTCAATGTGCAGCTAGAGTTAGGGTCAGGGTCGGGTCAGGGTCAGGGTCAGGTTAGGGTCAGGGTCAGGGTTAGGGTTAGGGTTAGGGTTAGGGTCAGGGTCAGGGTCGGGTTAGGGTCAGGGTCAGGGTCAGGGTCAGGGTCAGGGTCGGGTTAGGATCAGGGTTAGGGAGAGGTACTGGTCCACCACATCCAGATGCTGATAGCACCTCTGCTTCATACCATGAACATGCATAAACATGAACAAACATAGATAGACAAACTCATCAACACTCTTGACTTGTGTCACTGTCCCTTGAATGTGGTTTAAGCTTTCCCTCACAATCAGATTTAATGTGTGGGCAAAGCATGGCAAGTGCTTCCATTCAGCTTTCCGGAAAGCTGCTTTCATGTTGCTGGCATTGTCAGTCACACAAGCAACCACTTTGTTTGAAATTGGGCTCTCTGGGCTCTCCGCTGCAGCTGCACAAAGGGGATCTAAATAATTTGAAGAGAAATTTAAAATAATTCTATATGTTTTAATGAAACTATGGCTGATTGTCTAAATGGATTAATCTAACAGCCTATCACACAGTATAAATCAACATGACAACAGTCTCCTACACAAACTCAAACAGGTATGAGGCTCTCGGTGTTTTCAGCATCTGCACACACACACACACACACACACACACACACACACACACACACACAGTCTCACTGTATGAGGACACTCCACATGATCTTCATCTCCAGAGCTGCTCTTCAGAGTCACTTCACAAGCTTTCCCCCGTTTCATCTGAGAAAAACTACTGTTAAACACACACTGAAACTGTCTGATTACATTTACAAAGAAAGTTTTTATTCATTTCAAAACACATCATATTTGATGCTACATTTGTATTCAATCATAAAACATAGAATCCAGAAAAATATAATAAAACACACTTTAGGAATAAAAAAATAAATAAAAAAATGTGGGCCCTAAATTAAAAGGTAGCTTACTCTGTGGAGTTTAATTGTGAACAAACAAATTATGATATTTTTGGCCATATCCAGCTCTATTTTTGAATTATGAATAATTTGTGTTCTAATACAAAACAAAAGGATTGAATGTATAATAAATCCAAACCTCAGGATGTCAGTCATTTACAATATCCATCATCTTAGCTAATAGTCTAGAAACAGGGAATATAACAGATGCACTGTTGAAATGTCTATTTAAGAGGTTTTAAACAGATTTAGAGATATATGTGGTATAATATCCCGCTCGAGTGCAGTAGGTGTGCAACTGTTCCTAACCCTCCTGTAAAACACACGAAGAAGAGGAAAACGAAAGGAACAGCATCTGGGCCTCGTTTATCACCGCTGCGTCGCACAGAACAGGCTCTGAGAGAGGCGGACGACACTTCCGACGCATAAGTTGTGATTTATAAAAACAAACTTGACGGGAAAATGTGCGCACCTGCACGCAAATTGTGACCTATGTGTACGAACGTTTTGGAGACGGAGCAGTTTGGCGAACCGATGGTGAGCTGGAGTTAAATGTCGTTTTGGTCGCTTTTAGACAGAGCATTTTAAGAAAATTATACATATACAGAAAGATAATACAACTATAATTTCACTCACCAAGCCTGTCACATGAAGCAAACATCCATCCATTCCTACATGTCCTCGCCAGCGAGCGCGTTTAGTGGAACTGACGCATTAGCCTATATCTAACGGCAGATGAAGGAAAACTGTACATCTTCATTATGAGTCATAATAATAAATACAGTGCATGTTCACAATAACAGTTTAAATAAATAAAATAATGATTTAAAATGTTTTACTTCTGATATAAACATTTAGATTAAATATAATCGATAATGGACGAACGGTTTTATAAGTCTGAATATTTTTTTGGGCGTACGCCATTTTTGGCTTTCGGGCGCACGTACACTTTTAGTAAGGATCCTACGCACAGTTTTATAAATGAGAGCCCTGATACCCAAACCTGTTACTCACTGGATTTGATCTGATCTATGATCCAGAAAACATTTCTCCAGATTTAGCACAATGCAAATCTAATAACACTCGCGGCCATTTATGTGTTTAATCCACAATCCATCGAGACCAGCAAGAGATTCTGAGAACGACGCGCGCGGACTGACAACAAGCGTTACTGAGTTTAAAATACTTATAAATTCATATAATTACTATTATTAATACATTCTCCATTAAAGTCATTTGTAATTATTAGGAACTTTGTATATAAAGCGTGATTTAAATGTGAAGTTACAGAAGGCTGTTCTTCTGCTACTCCGAACAGACGAAGAATCTGCCAGAAATTACAATCTTTTGAAGTTAAAACATGAAGTTTTATTGAGAAAGGTTTATTGAAAACGAATATGTTTCTGAAAGTTTTCCCCCATTTCCTCTTCAGTTTTAGGCTGTTGTTTCTGTGATGTGAAATCGAAAGTATTTTTGAAGCAGACATTTACAGTAGACAGACAGATGAAGCCTGACGGCAATGAACAACAATCTGCTGTTATTAAACTGAATATTTCAGTTCATATATAGCAATTATGGTTAGTAGTTGTACAGTATGTCTATTATAATTCTGCTTACTTTTACTCAATCAGTTATTTTAGGATCATTTGAAAGTAATGAAATCAATCATCATTGTGAACTTGAAGTAATGATTAGATGACAAACGATTCAACAATTAATAAAGATTGGGTAAATATGATTGTAAAATGATATTAAACTGTAATAGAGAATATAACAAATCAGCTTCAATTTTCCCACTCAAAGTTTTAAACACAATTTCTGTTCCCCAATGAATTAATATTTAGAGTCAGTTAAACTCATTAAACAATCAGAAATGATTAAGACCATTCGGTTATTTTACATGGCAATATATTTGTCTGTAACTCACTTTATTTTCTAGATAGTTTTTGCTGTTGCTGTTGTTGATGATAACTCCGCATTCTTCATTATTGTCTTAAATAAGATGTTCTTCATCTGTGTAAAATGGTGTCATCTCCAGGTGATGCTGAAGGATTGAGTGTTTCCAGAAACCAGTGCTGATCAGTTTTCAGTGTCAGTTTAGCTGCAGTATGTCAGAGGAAAGAGGAAAGGACTCTCTCTCTCAGACGAGTCTCTCAGAGAAACACAGGTAAGACTGCGTCTGTTTTCATCAGTTTAAACTCTACTGGACTTTGTGTTTCCCTGGCAATAACACAACTTTAAGCATTGTTCTATATTTGCACAACTTCAGTTTTGAACGTCTTAAATTAACTCTGACATTGTCTATAAAGCCCTGTTTGCTCTATAGAAAATATCACAGTTAATCATTTGTTAATAACCTTCTAGACGCTGAATTAATCCAAATAAATGACTTCAGTTTTTAGATCATACAATTATTGACAGACATTAGGAAACAACTATACACTTAATTTAATTCTAGTATGCTAACACAACTGTGTCACACAGACATTTCTGCTCTCTATTTCTGTCAATAAACAAAAACTTGAAATGTTCTCATAAATTAGAGTGAAGTATTTTTTAACATATTAAATCTCTGTCATATATATTAAAGAAATTGTTAAACTAATGTGAGCCAGTAAAATAAAATAGTAGTTAACAATAAAACAGTAAATTGTGTGAGTGTGTGTATTTCTGTGGAGGATTAGATTAAGACACAGATGTGTTTCACACACAGTTGATCCTCCTTTACTAAAGTGTTTTCTCTCTGTTCTTTGTGTCATCAGTGTAAGATCAGGCTCACATGTGTCCAGCTCTGTGTCTCTGAAGAGTGATCAGTCTAAAGGTTATGGACCAAACTTCAGTGAGAAAACACCATCACCATCTAATAAAAGGTATTTTGTGTGTTTACATTGCATTATATTGTTGTATTATTTGTCTACAGTGGTGTATATGAATGAACTTGACTGAATGAAACAATAAGTCTCAATAAAACTCAGTTCCTGGGAACCTTATGAAACTCATTCCAGTAACACAATTACACAGGCAGCCACAAGGAGACACAAATACACTATGGAAAATAGATCATGAAACTAAACATGTATATATGTTTATCCATCCGACTGTAGTCATAAATGGACAAATGCACAGCTATACTGCATTTAATTACTATTTGCAACATTAAACCTTTTCAAATGAGACTAAAGTATCTCCTGTAGTAAAGTGTTTTCTCTCTGTTCTTTGTGTCATCAGTGTAAGATCAGGCTCACATGTGTCCAGCTCTGTGTCTCTGAAGAGTGATCAGTCTAAAGGTTATGGACCAAACTTCAGTGAGAAAACACCATCATCTAATAAAAGGTATTTCATAAGTTTCTAATTTTTTGTCACACGTTGTCTGTGTTTAAAAGTTGTATCAGTGAATACCAATCATGAAACATTTTTAGATCCAATATTTATCATTATTTATCATTGAATCATTTATCATGATATTTCTTATTGACTACTCTGCTAAATATTTGATCTGATAAATATTTATCAGAGTATTCACAGCTAATGCTTTTTCTCTTTCTGTGAAATTTTGCCTGGAAAATCAGTATTTATTTTATTTATTTGATTACAGGCTTCAATATGAGACATTAGACTCAGACGTTCAGACTCACAGGAACCACGAGAATTTCAAAGACAATCTTCTAGGAATCTTCCAGGTAGGAAAACACATTTTTATAAATGTTTAATATTCTAACAGACAAATATGTTATTGAACAAAGACATTTTATTTAATTCCTCCAGATCCATTTTTTCCTTTGAAGCACTTGTATATTTTTTATTTTTCTATTTGTTAAAAATATCAGCTGGTTAACATGTTAGTCTTTTAACTGGATTTTTTTTATAGATATTATAGTTATTGAATAAATTGTGTTGACCAAATGTAGATGTACAATTTGGTTTAAATTGTGTCTTTTCTCTTACTTTTGTTTGTAGGATCTTGAGAGCAAAATAATCACGTTTCTGAAGAATGAGCTGGAGAAGTTTAAGAAAATATTACAAAAGGAGAACACAGAACACTTTGTGAAGGACTTTATTGAGAACAGATCCAGTATCAAAGAATCAGCTCTTGATCTCACACTACATTACCTGAGAGAGATGAAGCAAGATGAAGCTGCTGATGCTCTAGAAGGTTAGAGACTCATGATCATCTGTCTGATTGTCTCTTATAAATGTAGGAGAGAAAATGAAGACTAAAACTATCTATTTTCTGTTCCTGTGTTTAGGTGAGCTGCTCTTCATTCCTCAGCTGAAATGTGGCCTAAAGAAGAAGTATCAATGTGTGTTTGAAGGAATTGCGAAGCAAGGTGACTCCACACTTCTGAATAACATCTACACAGATCTCTATATCACTCAGGGTGGCAGTGAACAGGTCAATACTGAACATGAGGTGAGACAGATTGAAGTTGCTTCCAGGCATCATGAAGCACAAGAGATACAGGTTGAATGCACAAATTTGTTTGAAGCACCTGAACAAGACAAGGAGATCCGAACTGTACTGACAAAAGGAGTCGCTGGCATCGGGAAATCAGTCTCTGTGCAAAAGTTTGTTCTGGACTGGGCTGAAGGAAAAGAAAATCAAGATATCAGCTTCATATTTCCTCTTCCTTTCAGAGAGATGAACTTAAAGGAGAAAGAAAAACTGAGTTTGATGGACCTTATAACTCAATTTTTTCCAGAGACAAAAGGACTGAACCTTACAAGAAGGAATCAATTCAAAGTGCTGTTCATCCTTGATGGACTGGACGAATGTCGCCTTCCTCTGAAGTTTGATTGTAATGAGACGTGGCGTGATGTATCGTCACCAGCCTCTCTGGATGTTCTCCTAACGAACCTCATGAAGGGAAATCTGCTTCCTTCTGCTCTCAACTGGATCACCACCAGACCAGCAGCTGCCAGTAAGATTCCTCCTGACTGCATCGACCGGCTGACAGAGATACGAGGATTCAGTGACGCACAGAAGCAAGAGTACTTCAAAAAAAGATTCACCGATGAGAATCAGGCCAACACAATCCTAGATCACATTAAACAATCAAAGAGTCTCTTTATCATGTGCCACATCCCAGTCTTCTGCTGGATTTCAGCCACGGTTCTCCAGAACATTCTGGAGGAGAAAATAAATAATGATGTGAAAAACACTCAGGCTGATGCGATCTCTAAAACACTGCAGGAATCAAACACTGAAGACACTCCCAAGACTCTGACACAAATGTACACACACTTTCTCCGCTTTCAGATCCAGCAGAGCCGCCGAAAGTATGATGGAGAATACACACCAGATGTTTCCTGGGATAAAGACGCCATCCTTTCACTGGGGAAACTGGCATTTCATCAGCTGGAAAGAAACAACCTGATCTTCTATGACACAGACCTGGAAGCCTGTGGTATTGACGTCTATAAGGCATCAGTGTACTCAGGCATGTGTACCCAGATCTTTAAGGAGGAAACAGGGATCGTTCTTGGTACCATGTACTGCTTTGTTCACTTGAGCATTCAAGAGTTTATTGCAGCCCTTTATGCACATCTGTTTCTAGACATCAACAAGACAAGTGTGTTCGATCATGAGTCTACAGAACAGGAAAACAGAAATGAAACCATGATTGATTTGCTCAAGACTGCAGTGGACAAGGCGCTCGAGAGTGACAATGGACACCTGGACCTTTTCCTTCGCTTCCTCCTCGGTCTGTCGCTCCAGTCCAATCGAGGACTCTTACAAGGTCTGTTGACACAGCAAGACGGCAATGACCAGAGCAACAAGGAAATAGTTCAGTACATCAAGCAGAAATTAGAAGATGATCTTCCTGCAGAGAGATCCATCAATCTGTTCTACTGTCTGAATGAACTGAACGACCAAACTCTGGTGAAAGAGATTCAGACCCACCTTAGCAAAGGAAGTCTCTCATCTGGTGACCTTTCACCTGCCCAGTGGTCTGCTTTAGTCTTTGTGTTGTTGACATCAGAGGAAGAGCTGGAGGAGTTTGAGCTTCAGAAATTCAAGAAATCAGACGAGTGTCTCATCAGATTATCGGCAGTCATCAAAACCTCCAGAAGAGCTCTGTAAGTTTTTTAATATATTTGTTTTGCTCTCATCTGAATTTTTTTTTTATCTACATTACTCTATAGTGATTCCTCATCATGAACATGAACTTATCCCTGTAAAGCCTGACATATGAAATAATAGTCTGAATTTTTTTTTTGTGTGGAGACAGTTTATCAAACCTTTAGACAAAATATAAAAGACCATGGAAAAATGTTTGCATGTTTTGTATCAATATGATACACCAGACTGTTATGACTTATATAGAATTATATATTAGCTCATACTCATACTTGAGGGGAAAAAAAGTACATATTTTATTCATATAAAGCTCATATCACAAGCTCCAGGTTCACGCGTTGGCGCCTCCATGTCGTGATTAAATATTTTCTATTTACTTCTTATTTTTTAAATCCAGGCAATTGGTTGATGAAACATTGATGAAAATTAAGAAACAATTAATACAAAACGAAATAAAATTTAAAGACAGGCTTTGTGCTTTCTGTTTGAGGTCTCTGTGAAAGTTTTAAAGCAGTCTTTTAGTGCCGCTTTCAGAGCGCTTGCGTCCGTAACGGAGAACTGTCCCGTCCATAACATTGTTTTTTTTTTTTGTGAAATAAATTTCTAAATAAATGCGAGTCCAGTGCGACTTATATGTTTTTTTCCTCTTCATGACGCATTTTTTAACTGATCGTTTTTTGACTCGTAGATATTCGAATACATTGCTTGATATTTGATACCCGTTCGAATTAGATTTTTCTCAAAAGTGATAGCACGTTTGATTTGTGGATTAATGATAAGCGTGAGTCTGGAGAAACTGGCGTTTATTTATTCATTCTCAGTGTTGAGAAACGTAGCCTTCATGTGTTACGTTATTGTGTTAATAATAACTAAATTAGCTAATTATGTTACATATTTATTTTGTATGAAAACTAGTGCGTTCGTTACTTATAGATTAAAAAGTACCGTTGTATCAGTGCTGCGCGAGCTCTCTCTCACAAACACGGACGCGCACACAGAGAGAGAGAAAATAATTGTAAAATGAAAATTGACGGGCTAAGTTTAAATTTTGTTCTTGCTTGTTTTGTTTTTCTGTCAAAATGTCAGAAAGCATTTTGTATTATCCATCCGTGTTTTTAAAATTCGTTAAATGACGGACGTTTTACTGTTAACACAGCTCTCATATGTCGGATTCGTCTAACTTATTCTTGATATTATTTTTAGAATAAGTGATTCGTTATGCTATTATTGGACTCCTGTCTATTCATTGTCAACTGTTTTCTATAAATATGTTTGTATTGGCTAACATTTATTCAGCTAATGCCTGTTTAAGACAGCACATCACAGATAGAAGCCAAATATCATATTTGGATATTGGAATAATAAATTTGCAGCCTATCTTAATTGTACACAATGTTCCTATGTTTTTTTTGTTGTTGTTGTTGTTGTTGTTTTTTTTAAACTTTTTTTCTAGGGGTTTCTTAATTTTAGACAAGTTGACCAGCACACATTATATGCAATGCAATATAATGCATGTGTGTCGTCGTGCATTATATTATAAAAATATGTGTTTTGGAAAATAGCTCTTTATTTGATTATCATAAAAATGTGTTTTCTATACAGAGATATCGACATTGGTAAATATCGGTATCGGCCATAACAGCAATATTAATATCGGTTATCGCTATCGGCCACAATTTTCACATTGGTGCATCACTAATTTTAATGCATTATTAATCTTAATTTTAATCAGTGTTTCATCAACAAATTGCCTGGATTTAAAAAATAAGAAGCAAATATAGCCGACATCAGGACTTGGAGGAGCCAGAGCGATCACTGGCGTTGCCCGTGAACTGGAGCTCGTCTTATAAGTGAATTGAAACTCAGAGTAGTATAGGCTACTTGCCTCAAAGACATGATGAAAAAAATATATATAGAAAGCTTGAAATGTCTACTCTATATCAAACAAAACAATTCAAAATGAAAAGAAACAGTTGGCTATACTTTCAGCTTATGTAATCCGTATCGTATGAAATGTGCATTTCTCTCTAGAGGTGCGTTCACTACTGTGAACATGGCAAGTCAGCATCTTCAACCGACACTGACACAGAAAACACTAGTTTATTAACCCTCTGGGGTCTGAGGTGTTTTTGGGGTCCTTGAGATGTTCTGACATGCCCTGACATTTGTGCTTTTTTCAGTTGCTTATAAACATATCAATGGCAAAGTGTAATTACACTCTATTTAGCACAAACAGGGCTACCATAATATGTGAGCAACATGTATACATGTTTGTATTTTTGAAAGAATTTTAACAATATTTCAAGTGTAATCTTTCTTTGTAAAAACTAAAGTATACATTTTATCATACGTATTTCAAAGTTAAGGATTCATTAGTTTGAATATAGCCTACATTGGAACAAACACCATAATAACATCTTAGTTGATGACTTTATTTTTGACAAAACATAATACATATATATTATATTTACATTTACATTTAGTCATTTAGCAGACGCTTTTATCCAAAGCGACTTACAAAGTAGGACTAGATTAAGCGAGTCATCATGAAGAGGCAAAAAACAAAAAGCAGCGCAAGAAGTGCTCAAGATACAAAGTTCAGGCATTATTCAGAGTAGCATAAGCCCGATAAGTGAGGTTTAGAGGGAAAGGGGATTTTTTTTATTTTTTTTATTTTTTTTTTTTATGAGGTTAAGTGCTCACGAAAGAGATGGGTTTTCAGATGTTTTTTGAAGGTTGTCAGGGATTCTGCATTCCGGATGAGGGAGGGGAGAGCGTTCCACCAGCATGGAACTGTGAATGAGAATGTTCTGGAAAGTGATTTTGTGGCTTTCTGGGATGGAACCACGAGACGTCGCTCGTTGGCCGATCGTAGGCTTCTGGTAGGGATGTAGACTCGTAGGAGTGAGTGAAAGTAGGAGGGAGCTGAGCCTGTGATAGATCTGTAAGCAAGCGTCAATGCCTTGAACTTGATGCGAGCAGTGAGAGGTAGCCAGTGCAGTGAGCTGAATAGAGGAGTGACGTGGGCCCTCTTTGGCTCGTTGAAGACAAGACGAGCTGCAGCATTCTGGATCATCTGTAGGGGTTTAGTTGCACATGCTGGAAGTCCGGCCAGAAGAGCATTACAGTAGTCAAGCCTAGAAATGACCAGGGCCTGGACGAGAAGTTGTGTTGCATGCTCAGTTAGGAAAGGCCTGATCTTCCTGATGTTGTGCAGTGCAAACCTGCATGATCAAGCTGTCTTTGAAATGTGATCTGTGAAGGTCAGCTGGTCATCAAACGTTACTCCAAGATTTCTCACCGACTTTGATGGGGTGATTGATGATGACTCTAGCTGGATAGTGAAGTTGTGCTGTAGAGACGGATTGGCAGGGAGGACGAGAAGCTCAGTCTTTGCCAAGTTGAGCTGCAGGTGATGTTCCTTCATCCACGTCGAGATGTCTGCCAGGCAGCTTGAGACCCGTGCAGCTACTGTGGGGTCATCTGGTTGAACCGAGAGGAAGAGCTGTGTGTCATCAGCATAGCAGTGGTAGGAGAAGCCGTGTGCTTGTATGATGTGTCCCAGTGATGTGGTGTAGATGGAGAAGAGGAGGGGACCAAGAACTGAACCCTGGGGAACCCCTGTGGTCAGTTGATGTGCTCTGGATACCTCGCCTCTCCATGCGACCCTGAAGGACCTACCTGTGAGATAGGACTCAAACCAGTGGAGTGAAGTTCCTGTGATGCCCAGTGCTGAGAGGCTGGACAGAAGGATTTGATGATTCACAGTGTCGAAGGCAGCAGACAGATCCAGGAGGATGAGGACTGAGGATTTGGAAGCAGCTTTTGCGATCCGTAGGGCTTCTGTGACAGACAGAAATGCAGTCTCAGTAGAATGCCCTTTCTTGAAGCCGGATTGGTTGACATCCAGCTGGTTGTTGAGAGACAGAAAGGATGTTACTTGGTTGAAAACAGCTCTTTCAAGTGTCTTCGCAATGAATGGTAGGAGAGAGATAGGTCTGTAATGTTCTACAAATGATGTGTTTAGCGTTGGTTTTTTAAGCAGTGGAGTAACCCGAGCCTGCTTGAATGCTGTAGGGAAAATGCCAGTATGGAGGGATGAGTTGATGATGTGTGTGAGTGCTGGTAGAAGTGTGGGAGAGATGGCTTGTAGAAGGTGTGAGGGGATGGGGTCTAGAGGGCAGGTGGTAGGGTGACTGGAGAGGAGAAGTGTAGATACTTCTTCCTCGGTTAGTGGAGAAAAGGAGGACAGAGGGATGTTGGCTGTAGAAGGGGTCGGTCTGGGTTCCTGTGTGTGAGGGAACTCTGTATGAAATCCTCTGTATTATATAACACATGAGCAGAAATTGGCAACATTATAAGCTTATTTGATGTGGCAGTATTTTACAGTAAAAACTTTATAATCTATCCAATTTTTGTAGTCGATTTTTACTTATCTCAGTATAGCAATAGAGCTTGGTAAAAGCTGTTCATTCATTCACACACAGAAACGCGATTCATATTTAAACAGTCTTTTTGCGTGTACAGACACTATTGCGATTAGAACAAAGCAAATATATAACTGACCTATTCCTCAGCCGGATCCGTTGCTCATCGAAATGAAACTTCCAGCACTTCTGAGGCAAATTTTCCAGGATTATTATTAAGATAGTATTATTCCTCACAGCGTCGTAAAGTACATGAGTCTGAAAGTGAACTCGCGGTGTGTGTTATCCAGCTGATGTGGGCATTCACAGGTTTGCCTGGATTGCTTCAGATCATTTGCGTTTGAATAGCGTGCGCTCTCCGTGGGCGGGGTCACATTAAAACATAATGAGCTGAGATGAGAATGACTGACATCTCTCTCTTTTCATACATATTACATAAACTGTGAATATTTGTTTTTTATAAAAATTACTTCATTTAAAAGAAGAGAATTCAAGCCTCATGCCTGTGTGTCTGTATGCCTGTTTGACTGAGTATTCGCTGAGTTATGGTTCATTTTCGGACGCGTTTCAGAATAGTGTTGTCACGATACCAAAATTATTGTTTCGATACCGATACCAAGTCAAGAATTGCGATTTCGATACTTTTTCGATACTTTTCCTGAAAAGGGAGAAACACTCTCAAATATCATTGTTGTGCTTTATTTTAAAACCGGGACAACATTCTAATCATATAACACACTAATAAATGAACATATGAACAGCAGATATATTAAACATCTGAACAAAATATGAAATATCAAAATATAAAAAATAAATTAGAGCAATGACATTCAAGGTAAAAAAATAATAAATTAAGCAGCATTATCTCATTTATCATAAGAAACATAAGAGTTACCGGTAATAACTTTATCTTGATTCTGAACTTTGAATAAAAATATGAACAGCGATTATATTAAACAATGTTTAATATTGGTAACATAGGATAAGCCTCATTGGTGATATATTTGACATATGGGGATAGAGTTGTGGAAGGCCTATGCTTCATGTTAAACATAAATATATAGCAGCAAAGACAACGTCGGCAGTGTTGACGGCAAAATAGGCTACAGAATATTTTGTTCTGTATTGACAGGTGCAGTATTTGAAAATCGATAATATTTTTTTAAATTACATTTATATCTGCATTTATGGCGCGCGTCACGCAGGCAGTGTGCTACAGTAGCTCTAACCTGTTAACATGGGAGCCGAAATAAAAACGGACACGCCACGCAGCTGAGACGCTCACGCCACACAGCCAGTGTGTCGCCGGCCTTACAAATCTGGAACGCGGTCATTCTTAGAAGTATCGATACTAATAAATTTAGGAATCGTGACGTTTTTAATTTCAGAGAATCGCGATACTTTTGAAGTATCGGTGCACCGTGCAACACTATTTCAGAATTGACTTCACTGACAGAGAGAAAGCAGAACTCGCATCATGTTTATTTTGCTTTATTTGGCAAAAAGCACAACACTTTGTTTTTATTGTGAGTATACACAAAAATAATACACACTTAACAGGATCGATTGATGTATGAAACTTTGTAATATCAAAATCAACAGAGTATTTTGAACTGATAAGAAAAAAAGCGAGCCTATCGCGCCGGCGCGATTGTCGACCCCAGGGGGTTAATAAACAATTAATTAAAATAAGACATTTCATTATTGAATAAATGAATGGCCAAATCCACTGAATTAAGGTTATTTGCTATCAATAGTAAATTCACTGAATGACCATGATGATTAGGGGGGACGTTGTCTCATCACAATGCCCCCCCTTGGCGACGGGCCTGGATGTACCCTGAAAGCTGGCCGAAATCACTGCTGTGGCAGTGAGAAACGAAGTTCACTCTGAAAGCTGGTGTTAGACCAGTAGGTGAAATCACTACTGTGGTAATGAGAGAAATATATTTTGATGAGGGGAGAAAGCACTGCTGCGGCAGTGAGAAATGAAAGTTTAACTGGAGAACTGGTGAACTTGTCTGTGTCATTAGTTTGAAATTATGTTTTGCTGTCATCTGAAAAATGTCTTTATCTACATTACTCTATATTCAGTTGATGATGAACTGAATATAAAGTTCATCATCATCATTACTCTATATCATTACTCTATATCATCATTACTCTATATTAAGTTCATTGATGAACATGAACTTATCCCTGTAAAGCCTGACATATGAAATAATAGTCTGATTTTTTTTTTTTTTTAAGAATTTTTTTTTTTTTATTGATATACCCAAACTGGGGGGAAATAATGTAATTTGGTACAGATGTTATTTATATTGCCAACAAGTAAGATGAAATTCTGCAAGGTTATAATATAAAACATTGAGACTTTTATAAAACAGGCTTCTTAAATAAAGTGCATATATATTACCACATCATATATTAGTGGTCCCTGTCACATGTCTGTGTTTGTTTGGACTTTCAGTTCGAGTTTTGCTTGGTTCCTGTTTGCCTTTGTTCTTTTCCCGCCACTCCTTTGTTTCTATGGTTATCAGTTCAGTTGTATCACCTGTTTAGTCATCATAGTCATTAGTGGTCGACCGATATGATATTTGGCATTTATAAAATATCGGCATCGGCAGATAAGTTTTTCTGATTGGCCGATGTGTTGGAAGCGGGACTTTTATTTTGACAGGCGGCGCTGATAACACCAGCGCTTGATCACACAGCGCTCACTCACATTCTCCGTCTTCATTAGTTTACAATCTCTGTCAGTCATATCTAATACTTTGTTAGACAGAACTGGTAAACAAAGAAAGTAAATGGTATGCGAAAAAGTAAAGTTTATAAAGTAAAGCTTTTATATTATTTGTAACAGTAAAGGCAAACAATCAGGCTAAAATACTTTCTCATTTACTCGTCAACATTCAGCAAATGCGCATCTACATCATTTAAACAAATCTCTGAATATCTAATATACATTTAATATCACAAACCTTGCAGATTTAATGGAATCCAGCTGTGATATCTTGTGAGGTGTGCATTTGTAGCCTGATAAACGTGTGACTGCGAGTGATGGTCGAGTGAAGTGAGTGAATGCGAACAGAAGATCAGCTTCACAGGAGACGCGATCGAAAAACTTTAAATCCTTCATTTTAAAATACGCTGTGCTATATCCAGTTGGCCACTGTGTCATATTCATATTGCAGTAACGTGCGGTGAAATCTTGTCATGGGTAGGCTGTGACCTATCAATGTGGCATATATTCATTCAGTTAATGTAGCAACCCAAGTTCATATCAGGCATCATCACATCGCTGCCTGCATACAGCAAAGTCAGTCATATGTGAGGCTAATGCACAATCAAATCTAATAATCAAATTAATGGACACATCTATCTTATGACTTATACAACAAACAAATGTTTTGTGCGGGACACAGTAAGAGGGAGGCGGCGCGATGTCAGCGAACCGACAAGCAGCCTAGTCACTATTGTGTAGTTTGTATTAATGCCATGGTTCAACAAATAATGTAAAGGTTAAATAATAATTCACTTAGACTTTATAAGAAGCAATTGCGACTTTATTTCACACATTTCTGACTTTATATCTTGCAATTCTGACTTTATAACATTTTGCAAATTTATTTCACGCAATTCTGACTTTATATCTCGCAATTCTGACTTTATAACACGTAATTGCGACTTTATTTCACGCAATTCTGAGAAATAATGACAGAATTCATTGTGAGATAAAAAGTCACAATTATCTTTTAAAATGTTTTATTCTGTGGCGGAAACAAGCTTCCATACCTCCTGGCCTCTTCCTCCCATCCATCCTCCCTGACGCATAGCTACCGGGCCGGCCCAGCTATCGGTAGGCGCCGGCGGTGCCGCGGTAGTTACCTGAGAAAACGTTTTGGAAAAGACGGGCTATGGACCCAACCAACTCTATAGGAGGGGAGGGGAGAACTCCCTCACATGGTACAACCTGCAGAGGCTGTGCGCTGCGGTGTCAGAATGCGGAACGTGTGTAGCCTAATGTAACTAACGTGACAAATGTGGAAAAAAAAAATCCTCGACCGGCCCAAAAGTGAAGCGGCCCACCGGGAATTCTCCATACCCACCCCGGGCCTGTTGACAGCCAACGCTAGGCGCCGCTAGATCGGGAAGCGCGGATTGAGTGAGAGTGAGTGGATCACGTGACATGAAGCAAGCTCGGTCTCTGCCTCAATGTTGATCATTCAAGACAGCATGAGAACTGACTGCGCATGCGCAAACCTACGTAAACTACGTTCTATGGGCCAAAGAGGCACTGCTAACCTCTGCCTCAATGGCCATGGCCTTGAATTTCCTGCATGAAACAATGGTTTTAGGAGCAAACAATGGCAAAATTAGTATATTATATGCGTATTCCTGAGAATTTTTGTTACAAAAATTAATATTTGGAATAAAATAAATCATAATGTGGTGAATTAATAAAGTTCTTGGAATTAATAAATGTAATGTCAACATTTCCTTTGGTGAGGCACTGCCTACCCTGCCTACCCTGACCGCACGTCCCTGTCATATTGTTTTCACTGTGTGCTGTATGCAATATTAGCGTTACCTTGTCTTTATTTTTAAAAAAAATATGATTACCAGTGCGCACGATATTACCAGATTACTGAGTGCCCTGTTACAGTGTTTGCTTCCTTTTTATTCACATATTCATATATTTTTAAACAATTACTTTATTGGTGAAAAATACTGTAATAGGTTTGCAGATACAAGAAGTTGCCATCTAAAGTATAAGCATGAAAAATATTTGTTTTCTAGTTTATATATAATTTATTAAATATTGTTTAAAATAAATATAAAGTATATAATAAAAATATCGGCTTTACATCGGCCATCGGCCATCCTGCTCTCTAAGATATCGGCATCGGCATCGGCCATCAAAAAAACAATATCGGTCGACCACTAATCATCATCTATCTCACCTGTGTTATGTTAATCAGTGTAATCTGTGTTTGTATTTAAGTTCCATTCTGTTCAGTCAGTCCTTGTCCGATCTCCGTCATATTTAGTGTGTGTGAACCTTCTGCCCGTCTTCTATGTACCTATATTATTTATATTGTGAGCAAAAGTTTGCATTGGAACTTTTGATTCTCCTTCGTCTTCTTCTGCCTGCACCACACCGTGACAGTCCCTCTGGATCTCCCAGTAATTAGACATTTTAAATGCTTATTTTTATCAGTAATTCTGTTGTTTAATGTAATAATAATGTAATGTAATATGTAGATTGAGAGATTTACAAATAAACATTTATCAAAAGCCAGATTTTATAACAAAAAGACATGTACATGTGAATGAAGGCATTTTTAGAATTATAGTGAAATGCCTTTAACTTGCCATAAAAGTGCGAACTGTCTCATCATGATGTCTCATCATGTCAGTGCAGTCAAGTCAATAATATTGTTGAATATTAAGTGTCTCCAACTAAGGAAGCCAGAGGCAACAGTGGCAAAAACCCAAACTCCACCAGGTGATAGAAATAGAGAAGAAATCCTATAGCTATAAATCTTAACGCAAATATTTTTTTCAAACATGCTTAATTTTATCTAGGAAATTTGTCACTGAATAAAAAATACTAATGTACTGGAAATAGTACTTTTTGTAGATGAATGCTGTTTGAATGCATTGTATGCTGTTTATGTAAAAAGAAAATAATGGAAAATGTATTTAATATTTGTATATAGAAAATGTATTGTATGTGTGCTATCTAATTCTGTGTTGTGATTTATTGTAGGTTAAATGATTGTAACTTAACAGAAAAAAGCTGTTCAGCTCTGGCTGCAGTTCTTGGATCAGATACCAATCTGAAAGAGCTGAACATGAACAATAATAATCTGCAGGATTCAGGAGTGAAGCTGCTCTGCACTGGACTGAAGAATATAAATTGTAAATTGGAGATACTGAGGTAAGTTGAGCCACATGAGTCACATGACTAAAGTAAGGTGCAATGACTGACGGGACGATCCCAGAGGCTAAAAGTTATAAATAAAAGTTGCATTTCTTTGTTTAATATAAGTAAGTTTGTCTTTGTTCTATTGTTGTTGTGTTTTTCATTCAAAATAATAATGAGCCACAAACTAAGCAATCCAAAGATCTTTTATTTATTTGTTACAACGTGGGTATAGCATATCATCCTTCTTATCAATTTTGTTAATAAAAGTCCAATGTTTAATATAAGTGAATTTATCATTGTACTATTTTATTATTGATGTATTTTCATTAATACTAATGAACCACAAACTAAGCATTTGTTTTAAATTTAGGGAAACACACTTAAGACCTTCATTTATCAGTGTTACAATGGGGGTATACTATGCCATCTGTCCTATTTGTTTTGTTGATAAAAGTTTTATTGTTCAATATAACAAACAATAAAAAAATGGTTGTCATTGTGCCATTTTACTGTTGTTGTGTTTTTTCAGTGAGTAATACTGAAGTGACATTAAGCGTTCATTTTGTGCTGCATTCATTTGGTGCTGCACTGTAATGCAAATAATTGCAGGGGATTATAATATTTAATGGATAATGTATTTTCCATATATGTATATTCTACTTCTTATAAGTTAACACTTAAATTGGGTTGTTTTTGTTTGTAGTAATTTATAATTTAGTGATTTAATCGTTATTTGCATACCTAGTGTTGAGTCAGAATTCAGATTATTCTATTAGAGCTGGTAAATCTGCCACAGAAAGGAGGGTGAGATCTAGTAGAAATCACTCATCTTAAGATTGTATATAACAGGATTAATGTATTTTAGTGCTTTTGAGGAAGCTGTGTATCTTTGATTCTGCTTTCAGCTTTGCAGCTAGTCTCGACTAAACACTTCCTGTAGTTTATGAGTGTTTTACACCACTATTAAGGTATTTTGGTCCGTTTGTCTCACTCAGTGGCTTAAAAAGTGGGTATGCGCTATATGTGGCGCATAGGGGCGCAGCACCATGCGATGGTAAAATAAATAAATAATTCTTTTAAATTCTTTTTTTGGTATTTTCTATATGTAGCTGCTGTTGTGCATTTCTAAATCATTTCTGCATTTCCTCAATGTTATATAACATTTTAGAGGACTAACAGGCTAGAGTAGGCGCCCTCATAAGATTCCATCATAGAATTTTGACATTGAAGATATCGCGAGCGTAATATTGCGAGGGGCGCCGTGAGCACTGAGCGAGCAGGTACGAGTAGTGAATTGTCATTGAAAAAGATGGATAAAGCAAAAAAACTGTCGGGGCTAAAGATAGAAAAAGAAAGAGGGAAAGTGAGATGGCATGTCAAGGGATACCAAAAGCAGCTAAATAAGTGGATGGTGAAAGGCAACAGGTAGGATTTAAAGTAGGGCTGAACGATATTCTGTTTTAACATCAACATTGCGATGTGCGCATGAGCGATAGTCACATCGCCGGAACATGCGATGTGAAGGTTAGTAGCACCCATGGTGTATTGAGAACGGTAGCACCAGGGTAGCACACAGTAAACACGAGTTTGTTGTATGTCTTGTTGCTGGGGTGACATGCACGTTCCGCGTGCCTGCACAGTGATTGATTCGCTGTGCCGCTGCTCACCGCTCACAGCCAACATTCACATCTTAACAGATGTTTGTTTGTTCATTAGGCTATAATTCCTCAAAATAAGTAAAAATAAAAAATCTTATTCTCTCTCTCTCTCTCTCTCTCTCTCTCTCTCTATGTTTTCGGTGCTGATGCAGTGACGCGTTCATGTAAACGGCACCTAAAAGCTGTCACAAAGAACCAGCAAAAGTAATTATTATGAGTATGTAAAATATTGCAATGAGACATTTTAATTGTTTATTAATAAACAAGTGTTTTCTGTGTCGGCTGCAAAGATGAAGTTGACGATATTGGCTCGCGATCTTCGCAGTAGTGAACGCGTCAGAGAGAAATGCACATTTCATACGGATTACATAGTTTTATGTTGTTTTGAATGGTTCTGTTTAAAAGTAGAGATTTCTGTAGATAATAGATATATTTCTTTTTTTTTTTTTAGGTGTGTGAGGCGAGTAGGCTACCTTATACGCTGAGTTTCGGTTCATGGATGATAGCTTAAGCTCCAGTTCAGGCGCTGGCGCCTCCGTGTCGTGATTATCTATTGTCTGCTATATTTACTTTTTATTTATTAAATCTAGGAAATTGGATAATGAAACACTGATTAAAATTAAGATACAATTAATACAAAACGAAATTCGCTTTAAAGAAAGGCTTTGTGCTTTCTGTTTGAGGTCTCTGTGAAAGTTTTAAAGCAGTCTTATAGCCTGGATTGATGGCTCGCAATATATATCGTTGGGAAAAAAATATTGCAATGTAATTTTTTCCCAATATCGTGCAGCCCTAATTTAAAGTGTGATGTCTGTGCTTGGAGGCTTTCAAATATTCATGTTAACAGACATTAGCGCTCTAAAGTTCTCTGAAGTGTGGCTGAAAAAGCCAAGTAAAACTTTAAATAACCATTGAATCAAATTAACATTTTATTCTTATCTGTGAAATAAGCATGTAACCCGTTTCAACTCCACCACTCAAAGAATTGTTCAATTGTTCGCCAAATTTGTTGCTTCATACCCCTCTGACACTGGGTAGTTGCGCCCCTGGTCTCACTCATCCTTGCAAAGCTGCTTCAGCTCAGTGACATTTGTAGGCTTTCCAACATGAGCTGTGTTTCAAGTCCTTCCACAGCATTTTAATGGAATTGAAGTCAGGACTTTATTGGGCCATTCCCAAACTTTAATTTTCAAATTTTCCAACCATTTTCAGATCATAGACTTTCAGAGATGTACAGTTTTAGTTAACTGCAATCTTGAAAGGGATGTTGATGTCTAACATATTAAAGTTCACTGAGCCTTTTGTTTGCCTCCATATTCAATTGTCAGTTTTTGCAACTGACTTTCAATACATTTGTATGAAGAATAAAATTAAATTCAGTTTAAGGATTTATATTGTTCAGGTTTAACTGATTAATCAGCTGAATGTTTTCCTCTCTGTTCTAGACTCTCTAACTGCAGTGTGACAGAAGAAGGTTATAAAGCTCTGGCTTCAGCTCTGAGATCAAACCCTTCACACCTGATAGAGGTGGATCTCACAGGAAATGATCCTGGACAATCAGGAGTGAAGGAGCTCAGTGATTTACTGCAGGATCCAGACTGTCAACTGAAGACACTGAGGTGAGACGGGATCAAATAATTAACTAAATTAGCTATATGCAGGCTAAATATTCATAACTAATATATTATTTTAGTTAGGTAATAAGCTGTACAATTTGTTGTACAGTTTTGCTTGGTTCCTATTTGCCTTTCTATGGTTACCATCATTATCAGTTCAGTTGTGTCACCTGTTTAGTCATCATCGTCATTAGTGGTCGACCGATATATCGCCAAGGCTGATATATAGGCCGATATTTGGCACTTTTAAAATATCGGCATCGGCCGATACGTTTTTCTGATTGGCCGATGTGTTGGAAGCAGGACTTTTATTTTGACGGCGCTGATGCAGTGACGCGTTCATGTAAACGGCACCTAAAAGCTGTCACAAAGAACCAGCAAAAGTAATTATTATGAGTATGTAAAATATTGCAATGAGACATTTTAATTGTTTATTAATAAACAAGTGTTTTCTATGTCGGCTGCAAAGATGAAGTTGAAGATATTGACTCGCGATCTTCGCAGTAGTGAACGCGCCGCAGAGAAATGCACATTTCATACGGATTACATAGTTTTATGTTGTTTTTAGGGGTGACCCCGAATAGTCGAAGATTCGATGCTTCGATTGGAGGAGCCTGATTCGACTACCGATGTCGAATCTTCGCAGAGGTGTTATGAAACGAGGATCATGCCACTTTGGCTATATGAGAGCGCTCAATGTCTGATTTCACATAGAACTACCGGTTTTCTGTCAATAGGCTACGTTAATATTCAGCCTATTATGATAATGCTGTAGGACTATATAAATTGTGCAAAGAAAGAAGCTTTTAATAAATATTTTTTAACGTGCGTGAATAAATCAAAACACCCCGTGACAGATTTAAGTTTCACTTTCAATACGTGACCGACAGAGGAGCGTCTTGGCGGCAAGGATTTAAATCTTTAACAATGTCTGGGATAAGAACATCTAGAGTGTGGATGTACACCATCAGAAAGGATATTCTCCAAGGCTGCATTTAGCATCAGGAAAACCATGATCGCACTTCTGCCGGCCAAGTTGGTTTTCCACAGGACATTCTAAAATGCTTAACGTGAAAAAAAGCTTTTAAAACGCTTAAAATGCACTTTTAGGGGCCGATCACACCTGACGCGTTTTTTTTTTTTTTTTTTGCAGTGAGAGGCGCCTATTTTCAATTGGTTTCCTATGGCAGCGAGCATTCTGCGCGCTGTTTATGCGCCTGCTGCGCCTCGCGTTTTCGAACCTGAAAAACGCGTTTTAGAATGTATTTTATCCGCGCGCACAAAAGACTCCAACGGACACATACAGAGTGAAAGACTGGATTTGTTCTCTCGATCAGGTAGGGTAGAAGTGATTTCAAAACTTTTCAGCCGGTTCTAATTTGATTTTTGGATGCTGTGAACATGTTTAGCTAAAAAGACTGCCACTAAATGAGCGTTGTTTCTGCAGTTAAAAATACAAAGTTGAAAATTCTGACTAACTCTCGTTATTTTAATAATTTCTTTGTTTTTATTTTATTTATTGATCTGTCAGGGTTATCTAATCTAACTATTTGTGGCTTGTGTTTTGAATATATGTTCCCCTGCACTTTAGGCATTTTGCACACATTTGCTCCTCATCTTGTGACTTGATTCTGATTTATTTCGTTTTGTATTTTTATTTATTAGAAAGGTATATTCTGTTCTAATTTAACTTAGTAAATTAATTGTTTATTTTTTCGGTGCATCGGTGTTGTGCTGTACTTAGAGCCTGCTCGCACAGCCGGTAATTTAGCCAATTTAATTTGATTTGCATGTGAAATGTAAATTCTGTCTGCAGTGTGGCCTTTCTGGAGTTATTTCTTAGTTTTATTGATGCAAAATGTATTTATACATTTTCTTCTATATCTTTGTGTGATTTTCTGTACATCGCAGCTTTGAAATGTTAAAGCCCCGCCCCCATACACATGATTCGACTATTAGTCGACTATAGGCAAGACTTGACGATTCTGATTCGACTATGAAAATCCATAGTCGGGGACACCCCTAGTTGTTTTGAATGGTTCTGTTTAAAAGTAGAGATTTCTGTAGATGATAGATATATTTCTATTTTTTTTTTTAGGTGTGTGAGGCGAGTAGGCTACCTTATACGCTGAGTTTCGGTTCATGGATGATAGCTTAAGCTCCAGTTCAGGCGCTGGCGCCTCCGTGTCGTGATTTATCTATTGTCTGCTATATTTACTTTTTATTTATTAAGTCTAGGAAATTGGATAATGAAACACTGATTAAAATTAAGATACAATTAATACAAAACAAAATTCGCTTCAAAAAAGAAAGGCTTTTTGCTTTCTGTTTGAGGTCTCTGTGAAAGTTTTAAAGCAGTCTTATAGCCTGGATTGATGGCTCGCAATATCGCAATATATATCGTTGGGAAAAAAATATCGCAATATAATTTTTTCCCAATATCGTGCAGCCCTAATTTAAAGTGTGATGTCTGTGCTTGGAGGCTTTCAAATGTTCATGTTAACAGACATTAGCACTCTAAAGTTCTCTGAAGTGTGGCTGAAAAAGCCAAGTAAAACTTTAAATAACCATTGAATCAAATTAACATTTTATTCTTATCTGTGAAATAAGCATGTAACCCGTTTCAACTCCACCACTCAAAGAATTGTTAAATTGTTAAACCCCTCTGACACTGGTTAATTGCGCCCCTGGTCTCACTCATCCTTGCAAAGCTGCTTCAGCTCAGTGACATTTGTAGGCTTTCCAACATGAGCTGTGTTTCAAGTCCTTCCACAGCATTTTAATGGAATTGAAGTCTGGACTTTATTGGGCCATTCCCAAACTTTAATTTTCTTAATTGCAATCTTGAAAGGGATGTTGATGTCTAACATATTAAAGTTCCTTTAATGTTTTCCATATGAGCCTTTTGTTTGCCTCCATATTCAATTGTCAGTTTTTGCAACTGACTATCAATACATTTGTATGAAGAATAAAATTAAATTCAGTTTAAGGATTTATATTGTTCAGGTTTAACTGATTAATCAGCTGAATGTTTTCCTCTCTGTTCTAGACTCTCTAACTGCAGTGTGACAGAAGAAGGTTATAAAGCTCTGGCTTCAGCTCTGAGATCAAACCCTTCACACCTGATAGAGCTGGATCTCACAGGAAATGATCCTGGACAATCAGGAGTGAAGGAGCTCAGTGATTTACTGCAGGATCCAGACTGTCAACTGAAGACACTGAGGTGAGACGGGATCAAATAATTAACTAAATTAGCTATATGCAGGCTTAATCTTCATAACTAATATATTATTTTAGTTATATAATAGCTGTACAATTTGTTGCATCAAAATGATCAAGATCAGATCAGATGCTGCAGGTTCTGTCATGATGATGATAACCGTCAACACAGTTTAGTTGTGATACGAGCTACAGGTCAAATAGACATTATGGGTCAGTATATGTGTGCTGACATTCAGGAGTATACCTTGATAATTAACAATAATAGTTTTCCATCAAGCCCAGATTCACTGCATCTCTCTGCACCAGGTCTATGAGTCTCCAGATGTTCTCAAACATGCAGTTTCACAAGCCAGTTTTCTCTGTGCTGACGTTTCTCACTCCTCCTGCTTTACAGAAAGATCTTAATTTCACACTTTGTATTCATACTGAAAATCATGATCTAGTGAGCTTTTGCCCTTCTGCTCTGTGAGACCTTTCTGTTCTTATGCTTATGTTTGCTTTAGGACTGAGTGTTGCTCTAGTTTCTTTTAAATATATATTTATTTGTGTATTTAAATGTTTAAAGAAAAATTTGACATCTAAATAACTAATTTAAGCTTGTCTTTAAAACAATAATTACGTTTTTTATCATATCAATAATTTTTTGTAATGCAGTGGACATTTAGTTGATACCTGAATTGCCTCTTCTGCAGGTTTGTGAGTCCTGCTGCTGAGGAAGCCTGTCAGTATGTGAATAGAGTTGTGGGTATAAACCTGTTACTCCAGAGAGAGCTGAATCTGAGTGGACATGAACTAGGAGACACACGAGTGAATCAGATCGCTGCTCTACTGCAGGATAAACACTGTCAACTCAACACACTGACGTGAGTATTGCTCATTTATTTATTATATTACTTTTAAGCATTTTTTCCCTCAATCAGAACAATTTAAAGTAATACAATTAAACAGTCAATTAAACTATTAAGCTGCAACCCCACTTTTGAAAAATCCCCAGAATGTCACCTGATTATGGCACTTTTTCATGTGTTCCATATATGGACTAAAGCTGCGTCCGAAATCGCGTACTATGGGAGTAGGTACTACATTTAAATTAGAACGTACTTCGCGACCATTAAAAAAGTACGCTCTATATAGTGTGAATACGGGTAGTACGAATGGAGTCCGGACGTACTGGTATTACGGTTGGTATTGTCACGTAACATGCGCGGTCACATCAGCGCGAAAAGTTAAAGAGCCCATTCCACTAACTGCACCATCTTAGAGCAATGTTTTTAGTTCTTTCCGCTTTCGTCTGCGTTTTTACGTCGTTCGTGCTCACAATTCAGAGGAGTCGTCGGTCAGCTGCTCGCAGATCACGCCTTTGTCGAGAACTTTTGTGTAATTTCTCAAATAAGTTAAATATCATTTAGCCAATACATTTTACCTCAGGAAAAAAAAAAAAAAACACACACACACACACACATAAACCTGTGAACAATGACAGATGTTGATTTTTGGTAAGGAAAAAGTAATTTATTTGCTTGTGATATTACCACCAATGAATAAACATGAATGAATCAATAGTATGCGTGTGTGTATCTCTGTTGATTCATTCATGGATGGCAATATCACAAGCAGTGTGTGTGTGTATATACAGTATATATATATATATATATATATATATATATATATATATATATACAGTATATATATATATATATATATATATATATATACATACATATATATATATATATATATATATATATACACGTAGGGTAACACACTGAGGTCAGATACAATACACACATATACACACACACATTCATATACATGTGTATACATGAAGACTTCAGATGTAAAAGAAAAAAAAAATCTTCTAAAATGAGCATTTTTATCAAGCTTGTATATTTAGGTTCAGTAATTTCACTTTAATGACAATTAATAGGTCTTTTTCATTGCCATTAAAGTGAAATAACTGAACATAAACATACAAGCTTGATAAAAATGATCAAACTAGAAGAAAATTTCAGATGGCACTTAGAGGCTTTTACATCTTCAGTATTCAAATATGTGTGTGTGTGTGTGTGTGTGTGTGTGTGTGTGTGTGTGTGTGTGTGTGTGTGTGTGTGTGTGTGTGTGTGTGTGTGTGTATATATTAGGGCTGGGGGAATTAACGCGTTAATCTTTGCGATTAATTTGAGATGCTTAACGCGTTAAAAAAATAATAACGCAATTAACGCAGCACTTTTTTTTGCCTCGTTTTAATGACTTCCTGTTGCGGCTGCTATTGAAAATACTGAAAATATCCTGTGCCCGGTCCTCCGTGTTCAGCGATCAGGTTTCATTCTCTCGCAGCTTTCATGAGCGGGTCTTTTCCATGCAGTGCTCTCCATTCCGTGTGTGTGTGTGTGTGTGTGTGTGTGTGTCGGCCGTGTTTGCACTACGGGTTCTGCTCTGTCGTTAACGGCCCAAACGCTCGAATCATGTACCGATCACGCACTGGAAAAGCAAAGTCCGCTCAAATAACGTGAAGTTTCTCAGTAGTAGACTTCTGTTTGCAATAGCCCTACTGAGCTGGTATACTCATGCTGGGCAACAATGGTAAAATGACCTGCTCTGATCACATGCTCTGGTAATAATAGCTTATTTTATTTTGATAATTAGTAAAAAAAAAAAAAAAAAAAAAAAAAAAATGTTAAATTGATTATGTTGATTGATTATCGAAAAAGAATAATATATTGATGTTTAATATTATTTAAATACAGGGCTATTTTCTGTTCCTTTTTTCCCCCTGTGTTGTTTAATTTAATTAGGTTATTCTAAGTTTAAATATAGATGATTACAAGCTTGAGGGAAATGCAATTAATTGCAATTAATTACAGCAAATTGTGCAATTAATCAGTTCATTTTTTTTAATCAATTCCCAGCCCCAATATATATATATATATATATATATATATACACACACACACACACATAAGAAATGGATCATATACATAGAATACATACATACATATTATATTTATAAATAAGCCAACACAGAAAACAAAAAAACTATAAACACATTTACAGATTGTGAGCCCTACAACCTACTGCGCCAATTCTTCATCTATATTTTAAAGATGGAGCTGACCTCCGCCCCGACCTCCGACTTTCACGGTAGTCCATCCAGTCACTGATTGCGACCATGGGTGGAAAAAAAGCACATCGAGGTGCTGGTATTCTAGCTACATATCGCATATTTGAGCTTAATTTTTTACAAATTATTTACTTTAAATTTGGCTAGGAAAAATTCAAGTGGAAATCCAAAAATTACTATCTTGTACACATGCTTTTAAAGAAACAGATTTTGAATTATTTTAAAGTGATGCCCTACAAATGAGATTGTTAGTAAGAAAGTCCCTTTAGATCTTTTAGAAACCTGTGAAGGTTCCCTTACTGAAGCTGCTGACTTTCATTTCTTCCCTCAAGACGACGTTTTAAAACTTTTGCTTTTGGTGGTGCTTTAAGCTCTATTATACTACTTTGTGCCAAAGTTTTGTGATTTTGTTTTAAGCTTTGTATTCTGTATCCATTTAAAAGTTAAATAATATACGAAAATAAAGCAAATACATTTTAAAGGTGTCTGGAGTGTGTGGGTATTTCTCTATAGTGCGGCACTCATATTTTTCAGATATACCTGCAATTTGCTTGTTTCAAAAACCATCTGGAATCTGCCACAAAATAAGTGCACACACAACACCCTTTAAAAATATTAATTACTCAGTTCCACATATTAAACACTTTACAACTGACAATCTAACTACTGTAAATCCCTGGGAATTAAGTGTTTTGTAATAAAACTTGCTAAAACAGCATGACAAAATGAACTTACTAACAAATAAATGGAAAGAGAGTGTGTAACATTTGTTTTCTTTATTATTATAATTTTTTTTAGCAATTATTTCTAAAAGCTGAAGGAATCTTTCCTCTCTCTGGCCTCCTGTTCTCGTCTCTCCTCATGCTCTCGTCGCTCTTTCTTTTCTTTCCTCTCTTTCATTAGCCACTCTCCACTCTACAAGAACACAGGTGTGTTCATCAGCCCCCTGCAAAATCAACACAGAATTTAACATTAGTGATGAACCATGGTCAATCTATATTATTATATTAATATTAATGTTACATGGACAAGTTGAGGTACACTTGATAACAGTAGCTTGCTACGTATCCAACACATATTACATATCAACACTGGTAAAGGAGAAATAAAATCGCTGTAAAATAAAAAATAAAAGTTTTGTAACTATCATTTAACTGAGAAACAACGTCGTTGTTTAAATAAAACAGTGTTAACTAGCTGACAGGCATTAGCTCGTTCTGTTCGGTAATAATAATGATAAAATTGTCAATTTTGCAGCCAATTCACAAAATTGTACCCTCGATTTACATTATTTAAACTTTTAACAAGTCAGTCGTTTACTTATATGATGTTAAACAAATACAATTTAAC
Source organism: Vimba vimba (assembly GCA_022828995.1). Taxonomy (NCBI): domain Eukaryota; kingdom Metazoa; phylum Chordata; class Actinopteri; order Cypriniformes; family Leuciscidae; genus Vimba; species Vimba vimba. The sequence goes on along the minus strand of CM040817.1, from coordinate 58,501,427 downwards.
CACAAAGAAACAATAAGTGTTTTGTAAAGTATTTACACTTGAAAACAGCCGCATCTCCGTTTTCTGCCATTTTCGAATATAACGATGACAACTCCTCTCCCGTGGCATCATGGGATAGTAAAGTGTCCATCATATGCGCACTTCAGAATCTCGCCGGAAGTAGTAGGTCATCCGGGTACTTTTCGCCTACTGTTTTCCGAATTCTATGATTTCGGACATACTACTCTGCTCGCGTACTGTTTTTCGCATACTATATAGTAGGGAAGTATTTGATTTCGGGCGCAGCTTAAATGTGCATAGGGCGTCCTCAGGCTGCTGGTATGGATTGAAAACACAGTACATCAGAGTATGCAGCGCTCATAATGATTACATCGACGCATTTGGGTATAAATTCAATAAATATTATTCCTGTCTATAGAAATCTATGATAATGAGAATCTATCAATATTTCTTCAAATCTGCACATTTTTGAGCTAAAAGCACTGAGGGACGTTGTTTTGTCAAGAGTTGTCATGACGACAGCACAGGAGGTTTTTTTTCTGAATGGGAGCGGCTGACGCTCATAATTCATATTAAAGGTATCGACGCTGTAAGATATTTGTATTTGTAGTGATTCGTCAATTTAGCTCAAAGGAATTATTCATTAATTTATAGGGAATTCGAAAGAGTCACTTATTACAACCAAGCAAATGACTCGTTCGCGGTTCATTTGAACTGGCTGTAACTATCAACTCTGCAACGGATATAAATATCCGAACTATAGTGAAACACTATAGTTAGCAAGGTAACTTAGATCAGAAGTTTAAGACATTAAATTCGTAAGCACATAACACAAGTAATACTTCTCTTTAAAATACAAACAAGACTTTATTGATTATTCGAACACATAAAACTAATATCTAACACAAACACACGCACACACATTCATACGAGTTGCAGAAAGAAAGAGAGTGAGGAAAGAGTGAGTTTAAGAGTGAGATGATGAAATCCCAAGTTTCTATATGCACTTATAAGACATGACCTGGAACGAACCATCAAGCATTAATTTAACCCTTCTATCGTTTCTTAGACAGGTTATTACATTTATATCAATACACCAGTTCAGCTTAAAAGTCTGGAGGCAGTACTTGCTTGTCTTTGCTTTGGGGATTCCCTTTGTCTGCGTAACAGGGGTTTCCAGAGTTCGTTGGCTGGTCTCCTCGTGCCTGGGTCTGGGGCGGCCAATCACGTGGTGTGCTGGCGGATGGATTGAGAGTCTTTGTCTGAAGCTGGTTTTCTCGAATCGTGGAATGAAACTTTGCCGCAAAACTTAACTTAGAACCGAGGCTCACAACGGAAAAGAAAGGAAACTAAGAAAAGAAAGGAAATTGAGACGAGAGTAGATGATGGCTTGAATGAAGTTGTTTAACCCATGTTCTTCTGATCTTGATTTGGGTTCTTTCGTCTGCTCGTTTACATGGTTACTAGTCTGTCTGGTCTCTTCTCCCTTCGCGCACTTTTCTAACCTTGTTGAGAACTCTTCTAAACTTTGTTCGGGTCTAAGATTTTAAACTCACATGTTTGTCCGGCCTCCTGGATCAGTTCTGACCAATTAGACACTGTCTTTATTTATCATGAGGTGGCATTCTCTTCACTTCTTATCATAAATCAAGCTTATCTGTGCTCTCCTTACTCTCTAAGCTCTAGCAGAGAGGACAGAGGCCACAGTTTAACCATTATTACTATTATAAGAATACGAAACATTTTACACAGATTTCAATCAAGCCATCTTTTGAATTAAGAACATACGATCATGCTGACAGGAAGCACGACACACTTTCATTCACACACCTAATAGTTATAACAATTACATTAATTATATGGCATCTAAGCATATTAGATACCCATATATTGTAGACACAAAATAGAGTCATGTAGTTGCATGATGTTTGATTATAAGTCCATTGAAAATTGTTCTTGAATGATTTTATGTATAATTATAGGTAAAATCTCAGTTCTCTGGTTTGAAGAGAAGAGAACTCTGGTTTGGTCATTCAGAGGTCCTTAAGGAGGAGGGGGTCTGGAATGTTGTGGGCTCGAGCAGCTTCTGCTGTTATCTTGATCGGGCACTGAGCTGTGCCATCTCTGAGCCAATGATTCTTTTCCAAGCTATCTCACATTGACAAGTTCTTCCTTTAGTTGGGCTCATAAAAGTTCTTAGGTAGTTCTTTTATGGTTCTGGATTGGTGATTTGGGGTCTGGAATGTTGGGTTCTGTGTGGAATTATGTTTGAACAAATCACCCTGAAGATTCATTTGTGTTTTGGTTCGCACTCAATCCTACAACGCCTACAACTCCTGACACAAATTAAGACATAACTGTCACTATAAGTTTCTCAGAATACAATAGTGGTCAAATACTGAAACTTGAGTCTTATATATTTTTAATGATGTATAGTTTGTCAAGGTAATAACATTAAATCTGATAGTAACTTTGAACTATAAAAAAAAAAAAAAAAAAAACGCTTCAGTGTGCCGGCGCACTGGCAAAGGTTAACAGGTTAATAACACAAAATTAAAAAGGTGATATCAAGCTTTAAATATTTGATTAAGACAGACAGTTTGATCATGGGTCGATAATTATATCAGTTTCTGTAGAGGCAGAACAATGTTTTTTTTCTGACATCAGGATCAGAACTGTTCATAACTGCTTTCAATTTAATCTTTGTATTTCACAAATATCTAATTTTGGTGCAACATATACTGTAACTTGTAAAAACCGAATAAGTGCATTTTAAAAGTCTGTGATCAGTATCTGCCTGTAATAAGATCCACTGAAGGTAAGTTGACTGAACGCTGGTGATGGGCGCTTTCGAAACACGCTTCATGAAGCTGTGAAACCTTTACAAATCTTTTGTTTCGGAACAGTGGTTCTGAGTGTGTATCAAACTGCCAAAGTCACATGATTTCAGTAAACGAGGCTTCGTTACGTCATAACTGTTTCAAAACGTTTAAAAATGTCAATGGTTCACCACTGGGGGGCGATGATCTCTGTGAACCCATGAATCATGCAGATTCACTGAGATTGAACAAGTGTCTGTGGGTTTTACCTGATCTCTGATCAGTTTTATACATTTGTAGACATTTTAATTAGACATTAGTATAATTAAAGCAATAATAGTAGTTAAAGGGTTAGTTCACCCAAAAATGAAAATTCTGTTAGTAATTACTCACCCTCATGTTGTTCCAACCGCGCAAGACCTTTGTTCATCTTAGGAACACAAATTAATATATTGTTGATGAAATCTGAGTGCTGGATCACTTCTCCATAGGCTGCTAGGTGACCGAAACTTGCTGGCCCAGAAAAGTTATTAAAGAGATCGTTAATATAGTCCAAGTGACTACAGTGGCTCAATCTTAAGTATATCAAGCGATGAGAATACTTTTTGTGCGCAAAAACAAACAAAAATAACGACTTTATTCCACTATTTATTTCCTTCTCTCTGGGCCTCTAGTTGGTTCACATAGTGTTTTTGCGCTGCGCGTCTGTGTTACACGCACCACGTAGGCTCACAATTGGCCGACGCTGGTCATGTGTGTGATGCGTGTTGACGTGCAACACAGACGCGCAGTGCAAAAACACTACGAGGCCCAGAGAGAAGGAAATGAATAGTGGAATAAAGTCATTATTTTTGTTTGTTTTTGCGCACAAAAAGTATTTTCGTCGCTTGATATACTTAAGATTGAGCCACTGTAGTCACTTGGACTATATTAACAATCTCTTTAATAACTTTTCTGGGCCAGCAAGTTTCTGTCACCTAGCAGCCTATGGAGAAGTGATCCAGCACTCAGATTTCATCAAAAATATCTTAATTTATGTTCCGAAGATGAACGAAGGTCTTACGCGGTTGGAACAACATGAGGGTGAGTAATTACTGACAGAATTTTCATTTTTGGGTAAACTAACCCTTTAATAGTCTCTTATTGGCCTGTTTAGCTGAGCCATCCATAAAATACACCGACACTGCCTCACAGTGCAGCACTAAAGCAGATGAACTGCCTTTTACAAAACTTGTTTGATTGTCTTCTGCTTAAGGAAATACTTTTATTCCTTAATCTGATCATGTTAGTTTATACAGTTATTCTTTGTTCATGTTAGTTCACAGGGGATTTACTAATGTTAACAGAAAACTTTTGTATTAAAAATGTATTAGTAAATGTTTAAACTTAAGGTTATTAAATGCTGTATAGTATTGTCCATCATGGGTTCATGTTAACTAATGTAGTTAATGTTAACAAATGAAACCTTACTGTAAAGTTTTAGCAAGTAGACAATGTGTCTGAAAACAACCGACATAAACAGATTTGACCCAGTGAGCAAACCAAGGGTGACATTGACATGAAAGAACCTTAAAGATTAAATGAAATGAATGTGTATACTAACATAAATAGATCAACGCTTTCAACCTTTGTATTGTTACAATGTTGGTATAAACTTTGTGACCAGCCCAAAGTGGCAATATAAAAAAAAACATTTAATTTTACTAATAACCATGGAAAGTTTGACGTGTGTTAGTTACAACGTGAAGGGGATAGGTAGCCCAGTAAAGATGAAAAAAATTCTAAATCAGCTCAAGACATTCAAATGTGGTGTTGCCATGTTACAAGAGACTCATCTCTCAGAAAAATAACATTTGAAGTTGAAAAGAGAATGGGTGGATCAGGTTTTCAGTGCATCCTACGGTAAAGGGAGAAAAAGGGGGGTTGCCATCTGTTACACATAAAAATGATAACATTAACTTGGATTTTGTGGTTTTTCTTTTCTTTATTCCACTTGTGTAGAACTCACAATGTACACATTTATGTGTGTGCGCGGTCAAACTGTAAATACAAACAATTCACATTTAGTATCCAGTAATGTTTCACTTCTCCAAATAAGTTTCTACAACATAACATCAGCTTAGATGATAAACATTAAAGTATAAATCAAAGATATTCCCTACAACGCAAATATCACGTGTGGTATAGCTATTAGCATTAAACATTATCACATGTGTGTGATACACCTGACAACACACATTACTAAAACAGCGTTACAACACATATTAGATCTGTTTAACAAATAAATGCAACATATATTGCTTAAATATGACAATAGGCAATATTATCTTATATCAAACCAAACATAATAGCCGAAACACATTTGGCGTTTAGGCGCTAATCGCAAATAGCGATCAACATAATGATTTTAATACACTTATAACAACAAAAAAAGTTACTCACCACACTGGGAATATATAGTTTAGATTAAGGGTTTTATCTGTAGTTGTTAGAACATTAGAAAGTCTGCATATGAGCATCAACAGGGCTTTCACACTCAGATCGGTTCAGTTCAGTTTTTTTTTTTTTTTTCCACTTGCGCTGCTTCCTAGGTGATCACATGAGCCCACAGAATCAACGTCCTTAAAGGGGCAGCACCCTACATCCCGGCCCCCAATGACCCAAACAGGTCATTCAAACAAAGTAAGGGTGATGTTACATAAACTAAATCAACTAAGAAGACTGGCTTCCAGGAGGCAGATCTTGTCCGCAGGACGGATGGTTGCAGCCATTTTTGGCGTTGTTGCAGTGCAGGCAAGTATTCCTTCAGCCATCTGCACCAGAAGACATCTGCCAGATATTGCACCTGGCGCCATCTGCGTCGGTAAAGGTCTTGTTTTATGAAGGCTCCCGGAGGAAGAGTTGGGCCTGAACGAAGCAACAACAGATGATTTGGTGTAAGTGGTAGAGGATCTGATGGGTCGTCTGATAGTTTAGTGATTGGTCTACCATTGACAATAGACTCAACGCAGCAAAACAGTGTTGCCAAACCTTCGTCATCTGGTGCCTGCTGCGACAGGACAGTGTTTAGAATGGAACGAACGGTACGAATTTGCCTCTCCCAAACACCACCCATGTGGGAGGCGGCAGGTGGATTGAAGATCCACTTTACATTGTGCTGAAGCAAGTAATCTGAAATCCTTTGTTGATTCCACTCACTGATGGCTTTCCGCAACTCTCGTAATCCACCGACGAAATTAGTCCCGTTATCCGATCGTATTTCCGTTGGTGGGCCTCTCCTGGAGATAAATCGCTGTAAGGCGTTGATAAACGAGTCAGTATCGAGGGTGTGCGCAACTTCCAAGTGGATAGCTCTCGTAGTGAGACATGTAAACAAACATCCGTATCTCTTGAGCTCACTGCGTGCCTTCTTAACCAAGAATGGCCCGAAGTAGTCTGTGCCAACACGAGTGAATGGAGGCTCACCTGGAGTCACTCTAGAATCAGGTAAGTCCGCCATTTGCTGAGTTTGTGGCTTAGCTCTTAACTTGCGACACTGTAGACATGACTTGAGAGTTCGGTTAATGACAGTCCGTCCCTTTAGAATCCAGAAACGTTGACGAATTTCTGCAAGTACTCGCTCTGGACCTGCATGACCAGGCGAAGATGATAGTGACTGATAATCAGATCGATGACTTGATGATTGTTAGGTAGGATCACTTGATGTTTTGCCTCAAAGGGAATTGGGGCATTTGTTAGTCTGCCTCCCACACGAAGGAGTTGGCTGTTTTCATCCTCAAAGGGTTTAAGCTTGAGAAGAGAACTGGGTTTTGCTTGAGAAGATCCGAAGGATGCTGTTTGTATGTAATTGAGAATGGCTGATTCTGCTTGTTGGAGCTCACTTACAGTTAGAGGGTCGGATAGATGCACACTTGTAGGGATGGGGCCGATCCGATCCAGTATCGGTATCGGGACCCGATACCAGCGTAATTCACGTATCGGATTTTCCCGATCCAACCTGCGGAGATATCCGATATCCATGAGTCATGTCTGCGCTCGCGTTAACGTCTGCTGAAATGACTCCAAAAGTGATTCCCGCCGGCTAGTCTGCTAGCTGGCTGCAAGCTGTGGAATGGATTTCCTGAACGGAGGCGCGGCTCAATGAGACACAGAGTTATGAGACACGCCCCCGCTCAGGAAATCCATTCCGCAGTTTGCGGCTAGCCAACAACGTCCGCTGTGTGGAAATACTTCACACAGACTGAAAACACCGCAGAGCAAGACAGCAAAATGCAATGTTTGCAAAGGTGTAATTCAGAGTCCCTTGAAGCTCCCTCGCGTCATACAACACAACGAACGCAATCAAACATTTAAAAAAGCACCACGTTACTGTGCGTTCACACCAAACGCGAATAGCGCGTCAAATTCGCGTCTACCGCGTCTAGTTTGAATATTTTGAATCCATTCGCGCGTCCAGAGAAAAATTTACGTGCGTAAAAAGCAAAAGTTTGAAGCGAAATTGACGCGCGTCTGAGGCAAAATCCGCTTGTCTGTTTGCACGATGCTGATGTTGATCGAGCATTTACTGCATCGGAGCGAGGATCACTCTTCAGATAGTGTGTGTGTAAGATTTTTACACTTGCACTTTTCTTATATTTCAAGAGTGCAAGTATTTGACATTTTGGGAATGTAATAAATATTGACATGACAATCAATTTGAAACCCCAGTTGCATATTTGTTTTCAGAATGGGATTTTTCCTGTTTTTCTGACTTCCTTTTCTGACCTTATAACTTACCTCAAGTTGCCTTTTGGGACATACATGCATGCATACATAGGCTACGTACATAACATATCATTACTTGCCTGTTGAGAGAAGTTTATTTCAGCATCATATAAAATAAACAATAATGATAATAATAATATTAAAGCAAACACAGCTCTGGTATCGGAATAGTATCGGTATCGGCCGATATCCAAATTCAGGTATCGGGATCGGATCGGAAGTGAAAAAATGTGGATCGGTGCATCCCTACACACTTGTTTTCTTGCGTAACAAAGCCTTGACACGCAACAGGATAGCAGTAGCCCTTTTCAAACGATGCCAACTGGAGTATCGTTCCAGTAGTCTGTCCACTGCATTTTTCATCACTTGGTTTGGTTTTATGCTAGCTGCATAGACATCTTTGGCTCTTTTAATTTCTGCTTCCTCTGGCAAATCATTTATGATAGGTTGAGCAGGCCAATGCTCCTCCTCAAGTTGAAGAAAGTGGGGACCAGATACCCATCGTTCACTTGACAAAATCTCTCCCATAGTCATTCCTCGAGAGACATCATCCGCAGGGTTAGAAGCAGAGTCAATGTGTCTCCACTGGCATGGTTCTGAACGCTCATGTATTTTTGAAATACGGTTTGCCACGAATGTCTGGAAACGACAATGCTTGTTGTTGATGTACTGAAGTACGATGGTACTATCTGACCAAAAGAAGGTCTTTTCAATTGGAATCTCCAAGTGGCGCTTTATATGCTGGTCCAGCTCCGTAGCAACTACAGCTGCAAGTAGCTCCAGACGCGGTATGCTAATTGGCTTGATTGGTGCAAGTCTGGACTTTGACATCACCAGTCTGCAGGTGTCACCAATCCTGATGGTGGATCCGTGGTGGATGTTCTTTGAAAGGGATTGGTAGAGTATAATGACCTTCCTCTTTGACTGCTTGCTTGTTCCATAGATCAACAACTTGCTCATCGACTACTGACAGTGAGTCATTGTTCACGTGAACTGGATCATCCAGTTTCCAAAATCTTTCAACAGCTTGTTGTAGAGAGTGGTCAGCTTGAATGAAATTGGCAGAAACAGATGTTGAACCATCAGCTACTGGCCCATGAAGTGTCCACCCCAGGCCAGTTAGAATCGCATAGGGTTCGCCTGATTCACCGCAGCGTGTTTCACGAGGAGCAAGTATGTCTGGTTGGTCTAGACCTATCAGCAGGTGAACCTCATCAGCTAGATCAACGTCAGGTAAACTGATTTCATCAGCAATTTCCTTCAGGTGCGGCTACTGGAACACCTCATGCTGTGTGACAAAGTTGTCTAGACTTATGTTCAGGTGATCCCGACAGAGCACTCCTTTCATCAGGTAAGAGTTCCTTTGTTGAGCATCTTCAACTCGTAGGTCCACCGCTAAGGTGACTACGTTGAGATTTTTGGTCTCCATGGTGTTCAGTTTAATGTTCATTTTGCGTGACTCCAGTTTAAGAGCGTGAACTAACTTCTTAGAAGCAAAGGTCCCATTAGAGCCACTGTCAAGCAAAGCAAAGACATTCATAGAAAATCTGTTGTGTCTGTCTGAAACCACTACTGGCACGATGGGAAGTGCAATCTTCTTTCGACTGGCTTCAATGCACTTTCTAGTGGCATGTGCTTGAATGGCTTGAGGCGGGTCAGCAGTTGGCTCACCTCCAGTAGCTTGATTAGTAGATTGGCCGTTGTCGTTGTTGTTAGAAGCTACAATGGTGGAGTGCAGCCAACTGTTGTGTTTTTTCCCACATCCAGGCACCTTGCATACCCAAGTGCGAGTACAGACAGTGCTGCGATGACCTTTCATGAAACAGTTCAGACAGAGTTGCTTTTGTTAAACAAAGGCCAAACGCTCTTGAACAGAAAGAGCTCTAAAGGCTTGACACTGGTTCAGAAAGTGTCCGTCAGTGCACTTTGGACACTTAAATCTTGATGTTGGTTTTGATGTGGATGATGTGGTGCATTCATTAGTAACTGACACTGTTGCAAATGTCTGCTTTTTCTTATTGAAAGTTTAACTTAGTACTTGGTTTAGAACTTGCTGGAGAATTTCGACTGGCAGAGCTGAGGAGATTCCCAAAGATAGGATCTGCTCTCTTATCAGCTTCTGATTGAACAAGACTGACTATGTCATCTAACTTTGGCAAGCGACCAGACTTGATGATCTCATAGTTTATTGTGAGCCATCTTTTCTTTATGTCTTCAGGTAGCTTTTCCACAATTTGTAACAAAGTGCGTCCACCATTCAGCTCTTCCTCACACTTCATTGCCTTTAAAGTGTCTCGGCAGCTGCACAGAATGTCCGCGAAGCTTTGCAACTGCTTGTTGTCTTTAATATCTTTGTGATTAAGCACCTTGTCAACCCATGCTTGTGATATCACGTATGGATTGCCAAAACGTCTCTTCAGAATAGCCATGGCTTCAGCATAGCCCAGGCTAGAGTTGGGGTTGTACAAGCAATGTGAGATAGCATCTCTAGCTTGGCCGACAGTGTACTGATGCAGTCGAGTGAGTTTCTCTTGATCTGGCACTGTCTCTTTATCAATCACAGAGGAGAACAATCTCATGAACTGCCAGTACTTTAAGGGTTCTCCATCGAACTTGATGATGTCAACTGGTGGTAGATGCATGGAATCGATGTGTGACTGATATTGTTGCCTTGACAGGTCTAGTAGTTGGCATAGAGAATTCTCGTTCACTGTAGAAAGTGAGGAACGAAAGTTAATGGATGGGTTACCTGAGACAGGAGTGGAAAAGTCTTTATTTATTGTTGTTAACTCAGCCTTTCGACGATTTTCCTCCATCTCAGCATCTTTGAGTTTCAGTAAGCTTTTCAGTCCATCCATTTCCAATTCTGCATGCTGAAGTTGTAATTTAAACTCTGCACGTAGGCGTTCTTCCTGTCGAGCAATGAACATGGAAAACTCTTCCTTTTCTTTCTGTCTTAGATTTTGTAGCCCTTGAAGCTGGGTAGACAGCTGGTCTACAGAAGACATTGGAGATTTAACAGCTTCATCAAACCTTGGCTCTTCCTCTTGGAAGTCAAGTCCATCTGAGGATTCTATATTTGGATCCTCCATTGATGGCTTAAAGTCCTCAAACCAGCTCAAGACTGAGTGCTGCAAGTCTTGAACATCACGCAGGACCGATGTTAAATAGCCCTTAGAAGCATCAAGGTCATCATCATCTTCTAATGTTTTATGGTACATGTCATGAATCTCATTAAACCGCATAACAGCCTCATCCAAAGCAGCAAGTTTCATCTCAGCACTCTACACCATCCTTATTAGTAAGGCTGTCTATTTTACAGAGGAAAGAATCATTAAGGATAAAGATGGCAGATATGTTATGGTTGTGGGAACAATTGGGGGTATTCAAATAACTTTTTTGAATCTATATGCTCCAAACGAAGACTGTCCAATATTTTTTAGGAAAATTTCCTCACTTGTGGCCGATGAAGCGGAGGGTATTGTAGTGATAGGTGGGGATTTCAATTGTGTCTTGAACCCATATGTGGACAGGTTACCAGCAGAAAAGAGACGTCAATCACGCAAAACAAATACGGCACTGGGGATGATGAATGAGCTGGGGCTGGTCGACGCTTGGAGATATCTCCACCCAAAAGAAAAAGACTATACATTTATGTCACAAATACACGGGAGCTATTCTAGACTCAAATTTTTCTGCATTTCAAAAACTGAGCTGCATATAGTAGTGGAGTGCAGTATAGAGCCCATTACTATTTCAGATCATAGCCCCGTTGTTTTAAAACTAAATTTGGGGCAACATGAACAGTTTAAATATTGGAGACTAAATATCTCAATACTGAATGATGCAGCAAATAAAAAGGAAATACAGAGGCAATGGGCTGATTACATTAAAATAAATGATAACGGATCTGTATCACCCTCTGTGCTATGGGATGCATCCAAAGCAGTAATAAGGGGAAAGATTATTGCACTTGCATCCAAAATAAAAAAGCAAAGGGAACTTAAACGATTGGAATTGGAGAAAGAAATAAGAAGGTTACAATGTGAACATAAAACCTTTGGAAATAAAAAATCCCTAGAGCTATTGAAGCAAAATAGACAGAAACTAGATGACCTGTTAACTTACAAGGCAGAGGGGGCTCTCAGGTATACAAGCAGAAAATATTATGAATTTGGTAATAGAGCAAGTCGGCTGCTTGCTTTCCAACTACGCAAAGCCCAATCTAGTAGAGCTGTTCCGAAAATTAGACATCCAAATACGGGTATTATAACATCACAACCTAAAGAAATTGCATATGCATTTAAAGACTACTATAAAAAACTATACGAAGGGGATAAACAGCCAAACAAGGAAAGAAAAATTAAAAACTTTTTGGATTCTGTTAAATTAAATAGATTGACGAAAGAGGAGTCTGAAACAATGGTTAATCCCATAACAGAGGAAGAAATTCAGAAAAGTATTGGTAAACTCAAAAATAACAAATCGCCAGGAGTAGATGGCTTCCCGGGAGAATTTTATAAAGCTTTCATAAATGAATTAACCCTAATTTTGTGTCGAATGTTTAATTACGCATTAGAGAAGGGAGATCCTCCAAAGTCATGGGCTGAGGCGGTAATTACAGTTATCCATAAAGCCGGGAAAGATCCCACTCAGTGTTCAGCCTATAGGCCCATAAGCCTCCTTTGCCAGGATTTAAAAATTTTAACCTCAGTTTTAGCAGAGAGGATTCAAAAACATATCAGAAAATTAGTGAAACCAGACCAGACAGGATTTGTTAGTGGACGTCATGGTGCCGACAATGTTAGGAGAGCTTTGAACATACAGATGATTGCAGGAAAGAGACAGGTCCCTTCCATGTTACTTAGTTTAGACGCGGAGAAGGCGTTCGATAGACTGGATTGGACATATTTAAAACAAACACTGACACATATGGGCTTTCATGACAGATTTGTTGCATGGATACAAACATTTTATCATAATCCTAAATCAAGAGTTAGGGTGAACGCCCACTGTTCAGACTTTTTTGATCTTGGGAGGGGAACAAGACAGGGAGATGCTATGTCCCCGGTTTTGTTTGCACTTAGCATTGAACCCTTGGCCGAGAGCATAAGATGTAATCAGTATATACAAGGAATAACTGATTATGAGGGAAACAGTCACAAGATTGCCTTATAAGCAGATGACATTCTATTATTTGTTGAAAACCCAATTGCATCAATACCAGCTCTCCTTGATTGCCTTGAAGTATATGAATCCATTTCTGGATACAAAATCAATTCAACCAAATCCGAAGCACTTATGATCACTGGAGTCTGGCCCGTAGAACTAAACAATAGAACATCTTTTAGATGGTCTAAACAGGGATTCAAATATTTAGGAGTTACCGTTACACCTAGACTTCCACAGTTGTATCAGGCAAATTATAATAAACTAATTAATACCATTAAAAAGTATTTATTAAAGTGGGAAGTGTTGCCACTTTCACTTTTTGGTAGGATTGAGACAATAAGAATGAATATTCTGCCTAGATTGCTCTTTTTATTTCAATCCCTCCCAGTATGGATTCCTGCAACTACATTTAATATGCTAGAAAAACTCATATCAAAGTTCATATGGCAGAATAAACGACCCAGAATAAAATTAAAAACATTGACTTTGGGAAAGGAAAGGACCCTAATTTAACCCTCTGGGGTCTGAGGTGTTTTTGGGGTCCTTGAGATGTTCTGACATGCCCTGACATTTGTGCTTTTTTTATTTGCTTATAAACATATCAATGGCAAAAAAGAATTACACTCTATATAGCACAAACAGGACTACCATAATATGTGAGCCACATGTATGTACATGTTTTCATTTTTGAGAGAATAATGTTTATGCATGGTTATTGAAAAAACTAAAAATTAAAGTTTCTGAAATAAGGCCACAAAACACATACTAAATATGTTTCAATAAGACTTTTGACTTATGGATGCTATTGTCTAGTGTTTTTTCTTCAAAATGATGTGAAAATCATCCTGCCTAATCATTCACAGAACACAATACATTGATTTATATTTTGCAAAACACTTTCTGTCTGGAAAGGCAATATGCAGAGTGGGCGTCAACGATCATGCATATTTAGTGGTTCACACCTGGAGACAATGGGGCCGCATACTTAATGAGGCATTCACTCAGGTGTGTCACAAGAAAGAATGCAGGAGCAACAGTTGGAAGCATCTCATGTTTTTTTTTTTTTTTTACACAAATTGTGCTTGCAAATTGGGCTATAATATGAAAAGTAAAACATGTCTAGTAATTGTGCAGTTAAATCTCATACTGTATTTTCAGTTTTGGAATATTTATCCTCTCCCAAAATTTGTCACTAATAAAACACAATAAAAAATTATTTTAAAGAAAAGGCTTATATTTACCTTTTATTAGTTTGTTTACATCTACCTTGTATTTTTTATTAATTAAAAAGGTTACAATTACAACAACAATTCAAGTGTAATCTTTCTTTGTAAAAACTAAAGTATACATTTTATCATACATATTTCAAAGTTAAGGATTCATTACTTGAATATTAGCCTAGGCTACATTGGAATAAACACTATAACATATTATTTGATTACTTTATTTTTGACAAAACATACTATATTTAACATATGAGCAAAAATTGGCAAACAAAAACACTTTATTTGAGGTGGCAGATATTTTACAGTAAAAATGTATAATCTATCCAAAACTAATCAATGAAATGTTGTCTTTCATATGTCTGTAACATAGTAACTTTCGTTTTTATTATAAGAAATATAAATGTTAATTTGCAGTTTAATACGTTGCTTATACAAATACATTAAATTTCAACATATTTCACTCGATTTTTACTCAGTAGCCTATAGCAATACAGTTTGCTAAAAGCAAAACATTCACAGACAGAAACGATTCAAATTTAAACCGTCTTTAGTTGTGGTAAAACAGCGGCATCTCTGCCGTTCATTCATTCATTCATGCACAGAAACGCGTCGCACTTGAGAATGAAAAAAAAAAAAACTTACTACATTGTTCCATAGCCTCGGATCTGTTGCTCCTCGTACTTCTGAGGTAAATGTTCCATTATAGTATTATTCCTCACAGCGCTGCGAGACTGTGTAAAAAAGTACAATGATCTGATGTGTTTTCTCGAGCTGATATGGGGACGTTCACAGTTTGCAGGATTGCCTCAGTCATTTGCGTTTGAATAGCGCGCGCTCTCCGGGCGGAGTCACATTACATTTGAATGAGCTCTAATTAGCTCGACTGGAATCGCTCTCTTTTAATACAGATTTCACAAGCTGAGAATATTTGTTTTTTAGATATAATACTTCATTTAAAAGGAGAGAATTCAAGCTTCATGCCTGTGTGTCTGAATGCCTGATTGACTGAGTATTCGCTGAGTTATGGTTCATTTTCGGACGCGTTTCAGAATGGACTACACTGACAGAGAGGAGGCAGAACTCGCATCACGTTTATTTTTCTTTATTTGGCGAAAAGCACAACACTTTGTTTTTATTGTGAGTATACACAAAAATGATACACACTAAACAGGATAGATTGATGTATAACACAAGCATATAAGATAAAAATTAATATTTTTTTTTAATTATTTTTTTGCACTCATACGGAAAAAAACGAGCCTATCGTGCCGGCGCGACAGCCGACCTCAGGGGGTTAAGATATTATTATTGGGCTGCCCAGCTAACATCGATAGTGGCATCGATTAACAACAATGTTGAAATAGGATGGGTTAGCATAGAACAGAGCTCTGTACCAAATACCCCTTTATCAATACTAGCCTTTATGACACCTCAATCCCAGAAAAAGATGAAAATAACAAATATATGGGTTAAGCAAACTCTGAGAGTGTGGACAACAGTTCAGAAGAAACTGAAAGGAGTGGCAACCATATCAAGGGCTATGTCCATAGCAGATAACCCTGAGTTTCTACCCTCTAGGTGGGATGCTATTTTTAAAAGATGGACTGAGAAGGGTCTTACCATGATTGATCAGCTTTTTGACGGAAGTACATTGCGCTCTTTCTCTGATCTTAAAGAAAAGTTTATGTTATCATCAAATTATTTTTTCAGATACCTACAAATAAGAAACTATATTACAAATCATAAGGAAAGGGAAATAATTAAGAAAGCCCCGACTAATGTTGAACAGTATTTCATTACTATAATCAAACAACACCCATTACATAAGAAGCACATGTCGCGCATATACAGCAGACTACTGCTTGATTCAACAGATAATACGTTCCATATAAAGACAAAGTGGGAGTTTGAAATGAATGATCATATAGAGGATGAGACGTGGGTAAACATATGAACAGGATGTCATAAGGGCATCAACAGTCATAACTGGAAAGAGTTTGACTGGAAAACAAAAATCAGGTTTTTTAGAGCACCACAGGTGATATCAAAATTTGTGGATAATCCAGAAGCAGATAAATGTTGGAGGGAGTGTGGGAAGGTAGGAGACCACACACACATATTTTGGGAATGTCCAAAATTATTTACATTTTGGCAAGGGGTTAAGGATGAGATTATGAAAATGATGCATGTAGATCTGCCTTTTACTCCCCTGTATTTTTTGCTTGAAGGAATACCCCAAGATTTTTGTAGTCAAGACCAGAGATATATTCTGCATGTCCTCCTATTATGTGCACGAAAAACCATTACAATTAATTGGATGACACCACACCCACCCAAAATGAGTCAGTGGAGAGAAAAACTTATATCTATATATAGAATGGAACATATGACTGCCCAACTCCAACTGAAAATGGACACTTTCCTACAAAGGTTATTAGTATATATTAGTATATATATTGAGGCATTGAGGGTGAATTGAACTGATTGTGTGAAACTTTTAATTATTCCCTGTTGTTAAAAAAAAAAAAAAAAAAAAAAATATATATATATATATATATATATATATATATATATATATATATATATATATTTATTTATTTATTTATTTATTTATTTATTTATTTATTTATTCTTTCATTCTACTATTGTATAGTGCTTTATGTATTTTATTTTTATTTTTCTTTGGGCCACCGTGGTTGTCAAGGAATGTTTAGTTTGTTGTTGTAACTTGTTAAAATGTATAAAAAATAAAGTTTAAAAAAAAAAAAATATATATATATATACATACACACACATACACACACACATATATATATATATATATATATATATATATATATACTTTTTAACCACAAATGCCCGTCTTGTACCATCTCTGAGATGTGCCACGTATTACATCATCACGTTGGAAAGGTCACGCGTCACATCATCAAAAAATGTGTTTTGGGGTTTCATGACCCTTTAAAAATGAAATGAAATGAATGTGTAAAGATGAATACATCAACAATTTCAACCTTTGTATTGTTACAGTGTTGGTAGTATATTTAAATGAACAATGTGTAGTCTTTCTCCATGTTACCTTTACCTTGATATCCCTGTTTATTTGACAGCAAAAGTCTGCTGGATGAAGATGAACACGTTAGTTGATCATCATAGATCTGAGTCATTTTCTCTTTCTGTCTTCAGTCTGATTGATTGCAGTATTACAGAGAAACAGAGTCTCATCCTGACTTCAGCTCTGAAATCAAACCCGTCACACCTGAGAGAGCTGGACCTGAGCTGGAATAAACTAGGAAACACAGGAGTGAAGCACTTATGTGCCGTACTGAAGTATTCACACTGTAAACTGGAGAGATTGAGGTCAGTCACATTCACATACAAGAATCAAAATGCTTAAAATCACTTCAACAGTTTAAACTAAAACACTTTAACACTGTATTTGTGCAAACTTAGTATTTTGTGATCTGGTGAAATAAAGATGAAGATCTCTCTTCCTCTCTCTGTTTTATTTGCTTATGAAGATGATGTGACTTTACAGAATAAAGAGTTTTCTTTTCTTCTGTCTTATTTTCTTCTCTCTCTCTGCTAATGTAGTTTAAGAGGCTGTGATATGACAGATGAAGGTTGTTCTGATGTGACTTCAGCTCTGAAATCAAACCCTTCACACCTGAGAGAGCTGGACCTGAGCGGGAATAAACTAGGAGACTCTGGAGTGAAAAACCTCAGTGATCTACTGATGAACCCACAATTCAAGCTGGAGAAACTACAGTTAGTATCATTATACTGTACAGCAATTACAGTGTGACTGAAGTTTATTTATTTGAAGACAGCAGGGCTTATGTTTCATTGTTTATAGCAGTGCACTTTCTGGGTTTCCCCTATTGCTCACAGGGGGTTAAAGTGGGATGTGAGTGTGCCGTACGGACTCTTATTCTGGCTGTACTGAAGACGAAGCGGTTTGACCAATCAGATGAAAGGGCCGTTTCAGCGCCGCCCACATGTGAAAACGAAATATCAAAGCCATTAACCGATTTGTAAACCACAAACGAAAAATTAGAAATCGAGCCGAAATCTCATTTTCCGTTTATTAAACTAAACGAAACACCGAATAAACGATCCGTCTTTTCATTTCTCGTTATTCCATTCCAAACAGGAAATGAAATGATCAGATGATACACGGACCGTGTCGTGTGTTCATTCGTTTTTTGATTTAATATTGAAAGTAGAAAAACGAGAAAACACTTCCTTTTTCGTCTTTTTATTTTTTCAACAAAACTAAAAACAAGTATTCAGCTTGATTTTTCACTTTTCGTTGTCAGGTAGAAACATTTATAAACAGCTTGAATATTTGATTTCTACATGTATAGGTGGGAATGAAACGCTCCTTTCCTCTGATTTGTCAGCCGAAGATCAAACTGTCCCGTCATCAGTTCTTCCTCAGCTCCGCTCAGCAGAATAAAAGTCCTCCGCTGCTGCAGTTGTACGGATTCTGAACGCGTTTATTGCAACTACTACATTTCATCTTTTTCTCATCAAACACCCAGACTAATGGCTCGACACGACCCGCACCGGGGAAGAGCCTCGACAGGGCTTTCTTATGAGGCTTTCAGTTCTCAAGTGCCAGGGGGTCCGTGAAATAATTTACTATAACCTACTGTATTTTCCGGACTGTAAACTAAAGTCACGTTTTTATCATGAAACACGTTGTGATTTATTCCAGAGTGACCTAGGCCTTTACAATGCATTTAACTTAGTTCACATAATCTAAATGTTGACTTTCAAAAGTAGGCGCGCCAAGAAGACTATTTGCTGTATTTTGGTTTTTATATATACTAGGGGTGTCCCCGACTATGGATTTTCATAGTCAAATCAGAATCGTCAAGTCTTGCCTATAGTCGACTAATAGTTGAATCATGTGTACGGGGGTGGGGCTGGGGGCGGGGCTTTAACATTTCAAAGCTGCGATGTACAGAAAATCACACAAAGATAGAAGAAAATGTATAAAAACATTTTGGATCAATAAAACTAAGAAATATCATAAATAACTCCAGAAAGGCCACACTGCAGACAGGATTTGCATTTCACATGCAAATCAAATTAAATCGGCTAAATTACCTGTTAGAGTACAGCACAACATCGATGCACAGAAAAAATAAACAATTAATTTACTAAATTAAATTAGAACAGAATATACCTTTCTAATAAATAAAAATACAAAACGAAATAAATCAGAATCAAGTCACAAGATGAGAAGCAAATGTGTGCAAAATGCCTAAAGTGAAGGGGAACATATATTCAAAACACAAGCCACAAATAGTTAGATTAGATAACCCTGACAGATCAATAAATAAAATAAAAATAAAGAAATTATTAAAATAACGAAAGTAGCCAATTTTCAACTTTGTCTTTTTAACTGCAGAAACAACAATAAATGCTAAACTGGAGTGGCAGTCTTTTAGCTAAAAATGTTCACAGGATCCAAAAATCAAATTAGAACCGGCTGAAAAGTTTTGAAATCACTTGTACCCTACACCTGATCGAGAGAACAAACCCAGCCTTTCACTCTGTCTGTCCGTTGGAGTCTTTTCAAATTGTGCGCGCGGATAAAATACATTCTAAAACACTTAACGTGAAAAACGTTTAATGACTTAATCTCCTAAAATAGTTAAATTAAAATATCAAATTATGTAAAGATAACGCTTTACTATAGGAGGAACGCATTGCGTTCATATTCTGGGTTCATCTGCTTATCATAGTATGGTTTCTTAATAAAGTGTGTACTGTGTACATTAAGCCACGTTAAAGTGCCTTTTAAGTGTTTTAAAAGCTTTTTTCACGTCAAGCATTTTAGAATGTCCCGTGGAAAACCAACTTGTTAGCGTTGGCCGGCAGAAGTGCGATCATGGTTTTCCTGATGCTAAATCCAGACTTGGAGAATATCCTTTCTGATGGTGTACATCCACACTTTAGATTTTCTTATCCCAGACATTGTTAAAGATTTAAATCCTTGCCGCCAAGACGCTCCTCTGTCGGTCACAGATTGAAAGTGAAACTTAAATCTGTCACGGGGCGTTTGGATTTATTCACGCACGTTAAAAAATATTTATTAAAAGCTTCTTTCTTTGCACATTTTTATATACAGCATTATCATAATAGGCTGAATATTAACGTATTGACAGAAAACCGGTAGTTCTATGTGAAATCAGACATTGAGCGCCCTCATATAGCCAAAGTGGCATGATCCTCGTTTCATAACACCTCTGCGAAGATTCGACCGTGAGATAGGTAGTCGAATCCGGCTCCTCCAATCGAAGCATCGAATCTTCGACTATTCGGGGTCACCCCTAATATATACAGTATATACTTTTTTTTTCATCAATCTCTTTATTAAAGTTTGAACATGAAATAAGAACAAACAAAGTTCCCCTTCACATACAAAGAAAAAAAAATACAAAAACATAAACTCCAAGAATCAACAGAAATAAACGACAAACAACGTAGTAACAATGAAGGAAAAAAAAAAAACAACAATAAACACACATTAACTAATAGCTGTGAGTGACGGTCCAAGAACTACTGCCCAGTCATTTGCAGCAAAAAACGTGGGACTCAGAAGAAGTTTACTCAGGATTGTCTGGGAAGGTCAACTTCCCAACATATTCAAAAAAAGGGGGTATATATATATATATATACTTTGTAACCACAAATGCCCGTCTTGTACCATCTCTGAGATGTGCCACGTATTACATCATCACGTGGGAAAGGTCACGCGTCACGTCATCAAAAAATGTGTTTTGGGGTTTCATGACCCTTTAAAAATGAAATGAAATGAATGTGTAAACATGAATACATCAACAATTTCAACCTTTGTATTGTTACAGTGTTGGTAGTATATTTAAATGAACAATGTGTAGTCTTTCTCCATGTTACCTTTACCTTGATATCCCTGTTTATTTGTCAGCAAAAGTCTGCTGGATGAAGATGAACACGTTAGTTGATCATCATAGATCTGAGTCATTTTCTCTTTCTGTCTTCAGTCTGAATAGATGCAGTATTACAGAGGAACAGAGTCTCATCCTGACTTCAGCTCTGAAATCAAACCCGTCACACCTGAGAGAGCTGGACCTGAACGGGAATAAACTAGGAGACTCTGGAGTGAAAAACCTCAGTGATCTACTGATGAACCCACAACTCAAGCTGGAGAAACTACAGTTAGTATCATTATACTGTACAGCAATTACAGTGTGACTGAAGTTTATTTATTTGAAGACAGCAGGGCTTATGTTTCATTGTTTATAGCAGTGCACTTTCTGGGTTTCCCCTATTGCTCACAGGGGGTTAAAGTGGGATGTGAGTGTGCCGTACGGACTCTTATTCTGGCTGTACTGAAGACGAAGTGGTTTGACCAATCAGATTCAAGCATTCAACGGCCCTGTAGTATAAATATATATATACACACACACACACACACACATATATATATATATATATATATATATACGACTTCCGGTGACATCATGACTGAATAGATATCGGAGAACATAGTCTCCGTGAATTTATTGTTAAAACCAACTAAAATAACAAATTTAACTCGGCAAATAAAATGCATCTTGCATTCTAAAGATGAGTTCATCTAGCAGACATGCCAAATCTGGGGCAAAACATACAGGGCTAGTTCCGACTCCTTTGAGGGAACCATGGCGGAATTAGTTGGTGAACTTAAACAACTGGCAAAGGAAAATCAGCAGGGGCACATCGGCACGAAGGAGTCGCTGACGAGATTAGAAACATCGGTCGAAGAGTTGAAAGGTCAGATAACAAAGCTGGAAACGTGCATCATAGAGGCCGAAGAACGTATTAGTAACAGCGAGGACTCAGTGATGCGTCACGGGAGGGCGATTAGATACCTGCTGCAACGAGAGGTGGAACTGTCTGCCAGGTGCGATGATCTGCAAAACAGGCTGAGACGAAATAATTTGAGAATCTACCAAGTGCCCGAAAACAGCGAGGATGGGAAGAATCCAATTGAGTTCATAAAAGAACTACTCGCTTCAACTCTAAACTCTCTTCCCGATGGTGACATAAAAATTAAAAGGGCTCACAGAGCACTGGCTCCCAAGCCAAAAGAAACGGAACCACCCAGATCAATAGTTTAATTTACGGATTTCTCGGTGAAAGAAGCGATTCTGCGTCAGGCCTGGGTACAAAAACAAGTCATGTATAATATCCCTGTTTATTTGTCAGCAAAAGTCTGCTGGATGAAGATGAACACGTTAGTTGATCATCATAGATCTGAGTCATTTTCTCTTTCTGTCTTCAGTCTGAATAGATGCAGAATTACAGAGAAACAGAGTCTCATCCTGACTTCAGCTCTGAAATCAAACCCGTCACACCTGAGAGAGCTGGACCTGAGCGGGAATAAACTAGGAGACTCTGGAGTGAAAAACCTCAGTGATCTACTGATGAACCCACAATTCAAGCTGGAGAAACTACAGTTAGTATCATTATACTGTACAGCAATTACAGTGTGACTGAAGTGTATTTATTTGAAGACAGCAGGGCTTATGTTTCAGTGTTTATAGCAGTGCACTTTCTGGTTTTTTTAAACTAAAACACTTTATACTCAATATCTCACAGTGAGTCTGAGTTCACATTATATTTGTGTAAAATTTTTCACATTCATGATTTGTTTGTAAGATAATCTCTCTTCCTCTGTTTGTGTCTTTCTAGTCTACAGTACTGTGGCATTACAGATGTTTCTTCTCTAACTCAGTCTTTGACTAACTCAAAAGCTCTGCAGTTTCTAAAAGAGCTTGATCTGAGATTCAATAAGATAGGAGACTCACAGCAGCGACTCAGAGACGAGCTACGAGACTCAAACTGTGTCCTGAGGTGAGGAAACATCACTGAGATATTAAAGAGATCTTCATTTACCTCTGATATGTGAACAAACCTTTCAAACATTCGTGAAAGGAAATTATCATTAAGCTTTATTGCAACAAAGGGTTTGTGTGAGAACAAAATGTGAAGTTATTGAAATGTTTAACACAAAGGAGGAAAGAGAACAAAAGCTCACTGTCACAGCTTTATACATTGTCGTAGAAATTTTAAACTGTATATTAAAGTAACCATGTTTCTAACATCTAACCTTATTTAACATCTAACATCTGAACAGGATGTACTGAAACCAATGGAAAACTTGTGTCTTTGAGTGTGTGCATATGTGTGTATTAATAACATAGTTTGGGAAATGAAACTAGACAGTCTGTTAGAATCTTGTGATTAACAAATGAAGTCATCATTAAAACAAGGTTTGCTTTACCTAGTAACAGAGGGGTTTGCATATGAAGAACCAGTCAAATAATGGGGAAATTATGTAATGCAGCCTGACATTTATGCCATACCTCGATTCTATAAAAACTGTTGTATCTGTGTTTTACGCTGGGAGTCTCAATGGAATTTGTCTGAGATCCTCCGGCCTTGATTCTTCTTGGGAGAGTTTCTCTGAGAACTTCTCGAAGACTCTCCCGGCCGTTATTAAAGCATTTAGAGGACATTTGCTGAAAGTCTGTCTGTTAATTTCTGCTTAAACTGGTCAGTTTAGGGAAGCAAGTTAGTTAGAAACTCGGCCAGTTGTCGACAGAAGACACAAAGAGCTGGAGTATAAAGGTTATTAAGTGTCGATTGTAGACGCAACAGTTTTATTTATTAAGTGTTGATTTGTAGGCGCTAGATAGTCGGGATTTAGGAAAAAATCCACTACAACACCAACACCTGCTTTATTAACAGTAGAAGTGAATCATTTCAGTGTGAAAACAGACTTGGTCAGACTGTAGGAAAACGCTGCACTCCTGCTAAAATCAGTGCAGTTCCAGCTTCAGCTCACAGCGTCCAGCTCACATGAGGAATGTCTCTGTCTCTAGTGTGTTTTTACTGGGACAAGCAACACGTCACACTACTTTACACTTACTTTACTCTCAGTTATTTACTAAGAGCCTACAAACATGTTTAAACTAGAGGACAAACGGCTTTAACTAAAGGTTTGTGTTTGAACTCAAAATAACATTTGTATTTGCTCCCTGTGGTTTATTCCATACGCCGTACACTCATTAGTTTCTCCTTTACAGAGACTCAATAGGAGTCGCACCCACACACACAGACACACATATGATTCATGCTTTACATCTATTATATTTAAAAACACAAATATCTATCCAAGATCATGTATTGTCAGTAATTAATCTGATTACAGGAATTCAATTTAACTTAATTTTACAAACTAATTGAAATATAATAATTTGCACTTTGTTCCACTGAACTCTGATTGTTTTCTCTTCTGTTCCACTTTACAGAGTAGATGAAGATCAATCACCAAACATCCCTGATAAACATCGATCACCAAACATCCCTGATGAAGATCCATCACCAAACATCCCTGATAAAGGTCGATCACCAAACATCCCTGATGAAGATCCATCACCAAACATCCCTGATAAACATCGATCACCAAACATCCCTGATAAACATCGATCACCAAACATCCCTGATAAAGGTCGATCACCAAACATCCCTGATAAACATCGATCACCAAACATCCCTGATAAACATCGATCACCAAACATCCCTGATAAACATCGATCACCAAACATCCCTGATAAACATCGATCACCAAACTCTGATGGATGTGTTATATCGTAGTGTGAAATGATCAAGAGAGGAGCAGAAACCATCAGCTGATCCACAGAAGAGTCTCACTACTGTCTATGAGGAGAAATACATGTGTAAATGTGTTTCATAAAGGTGGAAGAGACTCAGACTTCACAATTAAATAAAGCAGCGTGTGAGTTAGCATGCGTTTTAGAAATGTGATATTGAATGATCAACGTTGGTTTAGTATGTATAATAATTATTTATAATAATTAATATAATAATTCATTATAGCTTCACATTTAACTTCACATTTAACTTCACATTTAACAATAACTTCACAATAACTTCATATTTATCATCTATATATATACATATATATATACATATGTAACAGGTATTAATTATAACTTGTGTTTTATTTTAAATTCACACAAAATCCTAATTTTTCTGTTACATATGCATGTAAGAAGAGAGAAGAAAATTATTATTTTTTATGTCTTTATGAGTTTTGCGTTCGTCGCAGTTGTGACGTCATTTGCGCGTTGCGCGCGCTCTCGCTTCAGTCCGCGGGAGGTCTGAGCAGAGCGAGGTATGCATTGTGCGCACTCCTGTTCAAAAGAGTGTTCATAAGTGAAAATAATCACTAATTAAGTGATTGGTTTTGTCAAAATGTAAATGAGTATGCACAAGTATGTGATCTTCCCTCTTGAATATGTTTTTCCTGCATAAGTGAAAGTTTAACCGAGTGAATGCAGTCTCATGTTGTGTTGTATGTTAACGTTAGTGTGAAAGTTGGCCTGTGAAGCGTGTCTGCTGATAATCTTTTCTATGTTCAAATGTTTGACAGGAGAAGGCTGACTAAATGCACTTCATTGAATGCAACATATTAATTACTGCATTTTCCAACTCATACATGCAGGTATGGTTATGAATTGTTTCTGTGATTTCTTTGTTATATGTGTTCAATCGAATTGGTTATATAAAATGCTGGAATATGGGTGATTTAAAGATGTATATCATATGAGTTTAGTATCAATGTATATTTAGAGATATATATAAATATATATTGTGTTATTTCACTGACTGTTGATACACCTGATGTGATATTATTACTATTTTCTTTATGTTCTTTATTAATGTAAATGAGATTGTGAATGCATTGTGAACTCGCTTCAGTCCGCGGGAGGTCTGAGCAGAGCGAGGAGAAGGCTGACTAAATGCACTTCATTGAATGCAACATATTAATTACTGCATTTTCCAACTCATACATGCAGGCAGGCAGATAAAGAACCTCTGAACCAGCAATTGGACTCCAGTTTTTATTCATTGCACAACACAACACAACGCAGAGGGGTAGCCGAGTAACAGAGACACGCGAGCCTGAACCGGCTACATTGGTGCCGTGACCCGGATTCCCAGAAGGATCGACGTCAGATTGACCGCCGGATGTTGCTGGGTACCGAATAGTTTGTTTTCTGGACTGGGTTGAATTCTTCTTTTCCTGTCTAATCTGCTGGAGAGAGAGGTACAAAGACTGAGTATTACAATACACCAAAAAAAAAAAAAAAAAAAAAAAAAATCTGTCATATTGCTGTAATTCTTTTTTTGTGACAATGTCATATACTTATGTTGTGGAAGATACGCAGGACGAAGTATACATTGGTGGGGGGAGAGGGCAGTTCTTTAGGGATATGGCTCACACTCCTGGAGCCACAGGTATTGCTGACTCTCCAGTGTTCTGCTCCACACGTATAAAAACTGAAAGACAGGTTCCCAAGTCAGACACAACTTCCGTTGATTTAAGCAACCTCATTACACAATTAGCTCATGAGATAGGACAGTCCATTTCAGCGCAGCTAAAGAAGGGAAGTGAGAATGAGGAGAGAATGACTAGCAGCCAAAATGTAGGTTTAGAACCACTTTGTGCCGACCCTCACTCACTAACCATGAATGGTGTAAAATTGGTGATGCAGTCTGATGTGAAAGAGCCACCAAGCTTTCGTGGAGATAGCACAGATAAACTTTCTATCCACGAGTGGGAAGAACAGATTGACCTCTATTTAAGAAAGAGAGGTGTGCCCACAGGAGAACAGGCTCAGGAAATTATGTCAAGACTTGGAGGGAGAGCGAGAGACATAATCAAAATCACATTACGCAGTAACCCATCATTAAACTCTGGTGAAGACCCAAGAGTTATTATTGATATACTAAAGCAACACTTTAGTGAACTGACGTATTCTTCAATGCCACTCGCTGACTTCTACAACACCCTACCTACAGTGGGAGAAAACGCGATGGATTACTGGATTCGCTTGAATAAAGCTGTTGACGTGGCAGAGGAGTGCTTGAAGAGGCAGGGACGCAACCTTGAAGACCCAAGTAAAGAGGTAACCATGATGTTCGTTAAGCACTGCCCAGACCCAGCTCTTTCTGCAGTGCTGAAGTTCAAAACTGCTGACAAGTGGAAGGCTAGTGAAATTCAGGAACGCCTCGATGATCACCAGACACAACTGAAGATTCAGCAGCAGCGAGCCAGATCAAAACGTTCGGGTGCCGAGAGATATGCTTCTGCAAACGTGCAGGCTGCTGCAATTGATGAATCAACGTTGGTGGGTGTTTCAATGAGACCACAAAGCCAAATGGATGCTGGGAGTGATGTTGGCACATCGTCTGATAATATCAGCCTTCAGAGTCTCATAGCTCAACTTGATCGTGTGTTAAAGCAGAACCATCAAGCAACAGTCCAGGCACCGTACATGTCAAGCGGATTCCAGTCTTTCCGAAAGCCATGCAAAGTTTGCAAAGCGACTGACCACTCTACTACCATGCATTGCAGGCGAGATGGGTTGTGTTTAAATTGCTGCAAAGCAGGACATTGGAAGAGAGAGTGTCGTAAGGCAGGATCTGGAGCCGGTGGTCCTGGTATGCATTCAAGCCAGGAACAACCACCGTTAAACTAACAAGCCTGCATATGGAGAGGGGATGTGTGGGTGGACAAAATCAAACCCTCGAACAAAAAGATGATGCTGATGACTGGGAGCAATGGTATGAGCACACATCCCAATCAGAAGGTGTTCAAGTAGTTCTGCAGAATTCACAAAGAATTGAACTATTTAGTGAATTATTCTATGCTCCAGTGATCGTGAATAAGACATTCAGAGTCAAGGGAATGCTAGACTCCGGCTCCATGGCTTGTACAGTAAACGAAGCAACGGCATCTAGGATGCTAGACGAAAAGGTAATCACTACAAACAAACAGTTAAATGAGCAAGTCATCCTGATCGGCTGTGGGGGCCATCAAACTCACCCTAAATGTGTGTACGAAGTGGAGATAGAAGTGTACGGTGTACAGTGTATCGTTCCCATTCTTGTGGTCCCAGGGCAGAAAGATGACCTCATTCTCGGATCTAACGTCATAAAGTACATCATGCATCAAATGAAGAGCAGTGACGATTATTGGAGGGTGACCGGTCAGAGCTGTGGCATGTCGTTGTCTCCTGATACTTCTCAATTCCTTGACATGATGGCAGGGTTGACAAGGTGGCAGGGTGTCGATACTCCTAACAAGATTGGGACTGTGAAGTTGACACAAGCTGTAACACTCTTGGCTAGACATGAGCATCTTGTATGGGGTAGACTGCCGAAAAACACCCCTATGTCCCCCGGCAGCACAGTGGTTGTCGAACCCACGTCTTCAAAAACCATGCCGCGAAACATTCTGGTCGGTCGGGTTGTTACACCCATGTGGGGTGACAGATACGTCCCCATGAGGATAGTGAATCTCTCTGATCAACCTGTGACTTTGAAGAGGAATTGCAAGTTGGCTGATGTATCGCCCTGTATGGCTGCCGAAGATTTTACAGTTTTCCAGAACTCCAGTCAGGTTAAGGCTAGTGATCAATTAATGAGTTATTCCGAAGCAAGCGGTGAGGATGTTGAGAAGAAACTTGCAGAAGTTGGTCTGAAAGATATAGACCTCAAGTCGTGCCAAATCAGTCACTCTATCAAAAGGGAGTTAGTTCAGCTTTTAGTCAGCTATAATGACATCTTCTCGAAACATGCTTTGGATTGTGGTGAGGCAAAAGGCTTCTCTCATCGCATCCGCCTGATGGATGAACGACCATTCCGCCTTCCTTACCGTAGAGTTCCACCAGCTCATTACCAAAAATTGAGGCAGGTCTTGACAGAAATGGAGGATCAGGACATAATAAGGAAATCCATCAGCGAATTTGCATCACCTCTGGTGATGGTATGGAAGAAGGATGGTAGTTTGAGAATTTGCACCGACTTTAGGTGGCTCAATGCAAGGACTCTGAAAGACGCACACCCACTCCCGCATCAATCAGATTGTCTGGCAGCTCTGGGCGGAAATGTTTATTTTAGCACTATGGACTTGACCTCCGGCTTCTATAACATCCCCATGCATGAGGAGGATAAAAAATACACCGCATTCACCACACCACTTGGATTGCATGAGTACAATCGTATGCCACAAGGTCTGTGCAATAGTCCGGCTTCATTTATGCGAATGATGTTGAGTATATTTGGTGACATGAACTTCACCCAACTATTGTGTTACTTGGATGACCTGCTAGTATTTGCAGCCACTGAGAAGGAAGCCTTGAGTAGGCTTGAAGTGGTATTCCAGAGACTCCGCCAACATAATCTCAAGCTGAGCCCGAAAAAGTGTCACCTTATGCGCACTTCTGTGAGATTCTTGGGACACATCATCGAAGGGGGTGGAGTTGCTGTGGACCCAGAAAAGGTGGGCGTGATTTCCCGCATGACCAAAGATGATCTTATGGAGGATGACGGAGTTACTCCTTCAGTAAAAAGAGTTAAATCTTTTCTGGGGATGGTCTTTTATTATCAACATTTCATATCATGCTGTTCCGCTATTGCCAGACCATTGTTTGCCCTCACTGCTGGTCAGAAGAGGAAGGGAAGAGGAAATGTCCCAAGAAAGGCTGGTACTTTCAGAAAACTAAAGCCCTCCGACTGGACAGTGGAGTGTGATGCAAGTTTCAGTGCTTTGAAGGATAAGCTGTTGAACTGTGCAGTCCTGGCGCATCCTGATTTTTCAAGACCCTTGATCCTGTCCATAGATGCTTCTCTAGATGGTTTAGGGGCGGTATTGTCTCAAATACCCCTGGGCGAGGACAAAGCAAGGCCCATCGCTTTTGCGAGTAAAACACTTAGCGCTTCACAGAGGCGATATCCAGCCCACCGTCTAGAATTCTTGGCCCTAAAGTGGAGTGTCTGCGAGAAGTTTAGTCATTGGCTTAAAGGACACACATTTTCCGTCTGGACGGATAATAATCCTCTAACGTATATAATGACTAAACCGAAGCTTGATGCCTGCGAACAACGCTGGGTCGCGAAGTTAGCCCCTTATACCTTTGAGATACGTCACATAGCGGGCAACAAGAACATTGTGGCTGATGCTCTTAGTCGAGACCCTTTTTCAAAGACAATCGGTCATAGACTGCTAAATGAACAGTATGAGAGGTTGCTGTCTGAAGCTGAAGGATTTAGTGAGGAAGGGATCCAGGATACTTTCCGGCTGAAAGTTCAATGTCAACAGCAGGGGTCGGAGACTGACCCAAGAGAGATCTTTCCAGTGGCTAGCTCGGGTACTTGCGGTGCTGGCGACGTGCATGCCATTTGTGAAGCTCATGACAACTGGGAGCTGGCAGCAGAGTCTAGAGCAGTGCAGTTGATCCAATCTGTTCAGCAGTTCGCCCCACCAAGTCTGGACACATTTCCTGAATTCCCCCTACAAGAACTTCAACAAAGACAGGAACAGGATCCTAACATATCTGTGGTTGTTCCTTTTGTGACTCGTAAGAGAAGACCTTCCAGACGTGAAAAAGCGAACCTCAACCCAAGTGCTCTTTCCCTCAGCAAACAATGGGAGAGACTTACCTTCCTGGATGGCATACTCTATCGAGTAATCAAGGACCAATTGAGTAAGCACAAGAGATATCAATTCGTGCTCCCTCAGAGTCTTAGAGCCAAAGCATTAAGTGGCATTCATGACCTCGCTGGACATCAAGGGCAAGCAAGAACGCTTCATTTAGCGAGGCAGCGATTCTATTGGCCGAAGATGGAGCGAGACATCAAGTCTTATGTTAAATGTTGCCAGAGATGCATTCTCGCTAAATCACCTGAGCCATCTGCTAGAGCCCCGTTGGAGAGTATCAGAACCTCAGCACCCATGGAATTGGTATGTTTGGATTTCTGGAGCGCAGAAGACTCTAGGCAGAACTCTGTTGATGTGTTGGTAGTCACGGACCACTTTACAAAATTAGCTCACGCATTTCCATGTGCAAATCAGACAGCTAAGCAAGTGGCCAGGAAGCTGTGGGATCACATTTTCTGCGTCTATGGCTTTCCTGAACGTATACACACCGACCAGGGCGCTAATTTTGAGAGTGGTTTGATCGCAGAGCTACTTAAAATGTCAGGAGTGGCTAAGTCGCACACCACAGCGTATCATCCAATGGGCAATGGGGGAACTGAACGATTTAATAGGACTCTAGGAGCTATGTTGCGTTCTTTGCCTCTCAAAGCTAAGCATCAGTGGCCCCAACAAATCCAGACCTTAACATTTGCTTATAATGCCACTGTGCATGAAACAACAGGTTTCTCACCTTTTTATCTCATGTTTGGCCGTGTGCCGAGACTTCCGGTAGATGTGATGTTCAAACAGGTACTCCGAGATCCTGTGGTGGTTGATTATGGTAGTCACGCCAAGGCACTACTCTCTCATCTCCATGAAGCAGCAACTATTGCACAGCGGCATGCTGTCAAAGAACAGAAAAAACAAGCTCAGGGATATAACAAGAGAGTAAAAGGCACTCACCTAAGTGTTGGAGATCGTGTGCTGATTGCTAATAAAGGAGAGAGGGGGAGGAGAAAACTTGCCGACAAGTGGGAGCCAACCCTGTATGTTGTCATCAACCGGAATCCCCAGACGCATACCTACATGGTACAGGATGAAAAAGGAACTAAGAGAGTTGTACATCGCAATCTTTTGTTGAACATCAGCTTCTTACCCATTCAGACGGAACTTGGAGGAGCCAGTAACCCGTATCTCGATGACTGTGATGATGATGGGGAGTCAGTTGCTCATCCGCAACTCCAGGAACCTGCAGATTGCTTGGAAAGTGAAAGTTCAGAGAGACGGACAAGCCTCTGGGTATTAGATGAAACCGAACATTCCCTGGGTCAAAGCTCACAAAGTGAAACTGGATCTGTGCAGTTCCATACTGAGGGAGAACAGCAGAGTCAAGATGGTGATTGTTCTGAGAAGCTTTTTGATGATGACAGTCATATTACAGAGCCTTTTAATGACCAGACGGACTGTTTTAGTCTTGATTGTGACAGAGTCAAGCCCATAGTGGAGGAAAGAGTCAAGCCCATAGTGGAGGAAAGAGTCAAGCCCATAGTGGAGGAAAGAGTCAAGCCCATAGTGGAGGAAAGAGTCAAGCCCATAGTGGAGGAAAGAGACAATCTCATAGTGGAGGAAAGAGACAATCCCATAGTGGAGGAAAGAGATATGCACAATACAGAACAGCCTAGTTCAGAGACTAGAGACCGAGACACCCAGGGTGTAGAAAATACTCAAGAACGAGTTACACGTGCTGGAAGAGTGGTTAAGAAGGTCAATCGTCTTATTGAATCTATGGCACAAAGACAGTTAAAGATTAAATCACTTACAAACACATTGGGTAGAAAGTCCCAGTCACTACTCACTTTGTTTTAAGAGTTAGTCTATAGTCTAAGTTCATATTCTTTGATACCCTTGAGCATTATCCCTGTGGCTGTAAAGCAATTCATTTGATGTGATATAGATGTTATACATTTGACTTGAAGATTTGTGATTTAAAACCTGGTATGGTGTAAAAGGCATCATTTTATTCTGGGAGTTTTTTAAGGCCTGATCACCCTTGAATTTCTCTCAACCTTTTAAGAAGGTAGCATTTTCAGGCTGAAATGGGTAGAGATATTTTGGAGACCCCAGTCAAGTGTATTCAAGTTTGTTGAGTTTTTGGGATTTTGGTGAATTCAGAAGGGGGTGAATGTAACAGGTATTAATTATAACTTGTGTTTTATTTTAAATTCACACAAAATCCTAATTTTTCTGTTACATATGCATGTAAGAAGAGAGAAGAAAATTATTATTTTTTATGTCTTTATGAGTTTTGCGTTCGTCGCAGTTGTGACGTCATTTGCGCGTTGCGCGCGCTCTCGCTTCAGTCCGCGGGAGGTCTGAGCAGAGCGAGGTATGCATTGTGCGCACTCCTGTTCAAAAGAGTGTTCATAAGTGAAAATAATCACTAATTAAGTGATTGGTTTTGTCAAAATGTAAATGAGTATGCACAAGTATGTGATCTTCCCTCTTGAATATGTTTTTCCTGCATAAGTGAAAGTTTAACCGAGTGAATGCAGTCTCATGTTGTGTTGTATGTTAACGTTAGTGTGAAAGTTGGCCTGTGAAGCGTGTCTGCTGATAATCTTTTCTATGTTCAAATGTTTGACAGGAGAAGGCTGACTAAATGCACTTCATTGAATGCAACATATTAATTACTGCATTTTCCAACTCATACATGCAGGTATGGTTATGAATTGTTTCTGTGATTTCTTTGTTATATGTGTTCAATCGAATTGGTTATATAAAATGCTGGAATATGGGTGATTTAAAGATGTATATCATATGAGTTTAGTATCAATGTATATTTAGAGATATATATAAATATATATTGTGTTATTTCACTGACTGTTGATACACCTGATGTGATATTATTACTATTTTCTTTATGTTCTTTATTAATGTAAATGAGATTGTGAATGCATTGTGAACTCGCTTCAGTCCGCGGGAGGTCTGAGCAGAGCGAGGAGAAGGCTGACTAAATGCACTTCATTGAATGCAACATATTAATTACTGCATTTTCCAACTCATACATGCAGGCAGGCAGATAAAGAACCTCTGAACCAGCAATTGGACTCCAGTTTTTATTCATTGCACAACACAACACAACGCAGAGGGGTAGCCGAGTAACAGAGACACGCGAGCCTGAACCGGCTACACATATATATATATATATATATATATATATATATATTGTTTTATATTGTGTTGTGTTGTGTATTTTTTTGGTGAGATATGTCCTCTATATTTATCTAACAATTTCTTCTCTCTTGTGACTATTCTACATTACGTAATCAGGTGATTGTCACATGACTAACTAATTGTTGTTTAAAAGGACTGTGAGTGTGTTTG
Source organism: Vimba vimba (assembly GCA_022828995.1). NCBI lineage: Eukaryota > Metazoa > Chordata > Actinopteri > Cypriniformes > Leuciscidae > Vimba > Vimba vimba. The sequence goes on along the minus strand of CM040817.1, from coordinate 58,467,510 downwards.
CTACACCCTGGCTGTGTTCGAAACCGCATATTCACTGAGTAGGTCCTTAATTTCAATAAGTACTTGCTTAACGAGCGCTAAAAGAGTAGGTACTATATAGCCTGATCGCGTTAAGTATGAATGCGAGCCGGACATCATCCGCCATGTTGACGTTATCATGTGACCTACAACGTTATCACAAGCGCAACAACTTAAAAGATATGAGCGACAGCTTTAATTCATCTATCTGTAAATATCCTGATATTGATGAAACTTGCTCATTTTGTGGTTTTGTTGAAGAATCAAGTGCCCATTTATTTTGTAATTGTAGTTTAACCAATACATTTAGGGTTGATTTAAGTTCTTATATTTTAACCCTATAATGTGACCCACAGTTTTATCCTTAAAGATATTATTTTTTATTACAAAAACCCAAAATCATCATCTCTTGAATATGTTGTTAATTTCTTTATTTTATATGCAAAATGTTTCACCCACAAGCAAAAGTGGCTTAAATCTCAACATGTTTAACTCGTTTCATCCCTCAGGTTTATAAATAATAAACTTTTTTTTTATGTATTATGATCAATTATTCAAATAGATTTAACCTTGTAATTGTGCTTTTTCCCCTGTGTATATATAATCTCATACTATGATAAACGCAAACCCATGATATTTATGTTTTCTTATTTTGATTTGTTTATTGTCATTATGATTGTTCATTGTTAAAGAACTGGAATCTTTCCCTGATCTAGTATGTAACTATAAGTTATGAGCGACAGGTGCACTAACACTTCCTAACATCAGTAACTCGACAGCCTAGAGCAGTTCTCCTCAGCGTGTCTAATGTGTGTAATGTCTGCACAGAGGAGACGGGCGGCTGCTCCAAGATCTCGCCTTTGGAGAAAACTGCTGATTTTATACTCCAAAAATGTAAATATCCCTCCTTAAAAATAAAGATTACCCCAGAAAGAATTGCATTGCTAGCCCACCCCAACACTTACACACAATTATAATGATAAATGCTGACCAATACTTAATTATATTACTTTTTTAACTGAAAATTATATATTTCAGTAAAAGAAACAAGTGTAATTTGTTTTGTCATGTGACATAGATATGCATAAATACACACTAAATAAATGCAGTGAACACATCTCAGTTTTCAGTCTAGCAATGAATTAATGCATATATTAATGAAATAATTATATTTTATTTACTGACAATAAGAAACATGAATAAATGAGTAAAAGTGACCATCACAATAAACAAATGCATGTACAAGTCAACAACACACCAAACAAAGCTTTATTCAAACTTATTGTTCTAGCAATCACATATGTCCAGGCGGTGAACCCCACATCTCACTGCCATCTCAACACAGCGGTTCTCATTCTGTGTGTTTATTCTGATGAATCAGCTGACCACCGTTCCCACCTTCACCTGTCTCTGCCGTCCATCATGTCCCTCAGCGCTGCAGTCAGACTCAACAACACACACTCCTGTGAGACTCAACAACACACACTCCTGTGAGACTCAACAACACACACTCCTGTGAGAGAAGCATAGTAGAGCGAGTCTTTAACACGCTGAACACACACTGATGCTTTATAGAGTCTGAACTGAACCTGTGAGACTCAACACACACACTCCTGTGAGAGAAGCGTAGTAGAGCGAGTCTTTAACATGCTGAACACACACTGATGCTTTATAGAGTCTGTACTGAACCTGTGAGACCCAACAACACACACTCCTGTGAGAGAAGCGTAGTAGAGCGAGTCTTTAACATGCTGAACACACACTGATGCTTTATAGAGTCTGTACTGAACCTGTGAGACCCAACAACACACACTCCTGTGAGAGAAGCGTAGTAGAGCGCGTCTTTAACATGCTGAACACACACTGATGCTTTATAGAGTCTGTACTGAACCTGTGAGACTCAACAACACACACTCCTGTGAGAGAAGCATAGTAGAGCGAGTCTTTAACACGCTGAACACACACTGATGCTTTATAGAGTCTGTACTGAACCTGTGAGACTCAACACACACACTCCTGTGAGAGAAGCGTAGTAGAGCGAGTCTTTAACATGCTGAACACACACTGATGCTTTATAGAGTCTGAACTGAACTTGTGAGACTCAACAACACACACTCCTGTGAGAGAAGCCGAGAAGCGTAGTAGAGCGAGTCTTTAACACGCTGAACACACACTGATGCTTTATAGAGTCTGTACTGAACCTGTGAGACTCAACACACACACTCCTGTGAGAGAAGCGTAGTAGAGCGAGTCTTTAACATGCTGAACACACACTGATGCTTTATAGAGTCTGAACTGAACCTGTGAGACTCAACACACACACACTCCTGTGAGAGAAGCGTAGTAGAGCGAGTCTTTAACACGCTGAACACACACTGATGCTTTATAGAGTCTGTACTAAACCTGTGAGACTCAACACACACACACTCCTGTGAGAGAAGCGTAGTAGAGCGAGTCTTTAACACGCTGAACACACACTGATGCTTTATAGAGTCTGAACTGAACCTGTGAGACTCAACACACACTCCTGTGAGAGAAGCGTAGTAGAGCGAGTCTTTAACATGCTGAACACACACTGATGCTTTATAGAGTCTGAACTGAACCTGTGAGACTCAACACACACACACTCCTGTGAGAGAAGCGTAGTAGAGCGAGTCTTTAACACGCTGAACACACACTGATGCTTTATAGAGTCTGAACTGAACCTGTGAGACTCAACAACACACACACTCCTGTGAGAGAAGCGTAGTAGAGCGAGTCTTTAACATGCTGAACACACACTGATGCTTTATAGAGTCTGAACTGAACCTGTGAGACTCAACACACACACACTCCTGTGAGACTCAACAACACACACTCCTGTGAGAGAAGCATAGTAGAGCGAGTCTTTAACACGCTGAACACACACTGATGCTTTATAGAGTCTGAACTGAACCTGTGAGACTCAACAACACACACTCCTGTGAGACTCAACAACACACACTCCTGTGAGAGAAGCATAGTAGAGTGAGTCTATAACACGCTGAACACACACTGATGCTTTATAGAGTCTGAACTGAACCTGTGAGACTCAACAACACACACTCCTGTGAGACTCAACAACACACACTCCTGTGAGAGAAGCATAGTAGAGCGAGTCTTTAACACGCTGAACACACACTGATGCTTTATAGAGTCTGAACTGAACATGTGAGACTCAACAACACACACTCCTGTGAGAGAAGCATAGTAGAGCGAGTCTTTAACACGCTGAACACACACTGATGCTTTATAGAGTCTGAACTGAACCTGTGAGACTCAACAACACACACTCCTGTGAGAGAAGCATAGTAGAGCGAGTCTTTAACACGCTGAACACACACTGATGCTTTATAGAGTCTGAACTGAACCTGTGAGACTCAACAACACACACTGTTATATTTTTAATATGGGAGGGAGTATTTAATATGATGATAAGATGAGACGAAACACATTGAAACACTCGCGCGTACTGTACATGTGAAACACTTGCGCGTACATGTATTGAGTTACAGTTTAAAATATATATTTATATTTATAATTAATTTAAATGGATTATAATTAATCATAAATATGTTAGTTATTTTTAGAATTGACTGTATAGAAATAATAGTACAATTATTTAATCAGTTCATCCAATGAACAGAAAGCATAATCAATCATTAATTTTAATTAATTATCTTCCTGGCCAAGAAAGTATAACCTTTTCCAACTAAAGTAAATGAAGTTCTAGCAGGGTAATAGCGTAGGTATCGCTAGATCAAGATGTTTAAGTGACTTCGATATGTGGCAAACACAGAGACAATAAAGCGTTGATATAATGGTTTAATAAATGAAACTAGGGCAGGCTACAGTACACACACAAATAAACTAAGCAAAGATTGTATACAAAATCAAGAAAGTAAAGAAAAGTGAAGAAAGAGAGAGAGAAGAAAAGAGAATGGCAAGATTACAATCAGTTAACCACAGCCTACGAGAAACATCAGAGAATCAGGGTCACCTTAAAGGGGCACAATAACTTAGGAACGCATCTAAAGGCTGCGAACAGGTGCTTGCATTGACTGGTTGCTGAACAAGTCCAGACCTTGATATCCCTGTTTATTTGTCAGCAAAAGTCTGCTGGATGAAGATGAACACGTTAGTTGATCATCATAGATCTGAGTCATTTTCTCTTTCTGTCTTCAGTCTGAATAGATGAAGTATTACTGAGAAACAGAGTCTCATCCTGACTTCAGCTCTGAAATCAAACCCGTCACACCCGAGAGAGCTGGACCTGAGCGAGAATAAACTAGGAGACTCTGGAGTGAAAAACCTCAGTGATTTATATTCCTTGCTAAGAAATGTATACTATTCAAATGGCGTACATATCAGGTCCCTACTATTTCTATGTGGATTTCTCAGCTGTCAGCCTTTCTTCCTCTGGAGAAATTAACTTACTGTATGACCTCAGCCACAAACAGGACAAATTTAGGAGTCTTTGGGATCCTCTCCAATCCTTTCTACACAAATTTAGAATTTTTTATTTTAAGAAAGTTTTGGCTTTGTCTTGTTTTGATTTATGTTTTCTGTAAACAGACACATTTGTATATTGCACATTTTATTTAACTTGCAGCGCTTGGGGTTTGTTTGTTTGTTTGCTTACCTGTCTTTGTTTTTGTTGTTTGTATTATTTGAAAATCCTTAATAAAAAAGAAAAAAAAGAAAAAAAGAAAAACCTCAGTGATCAACTGATGAACCCACAATTCAAGCTGGAGAAACTACAGTTAGTATCATTATACTGTACAGCCATGGGCGTCGGAAGAGAAAAAAAAGTGGGTGGGTCCTCCCCCAGAAAAATCTTTACTGGAGTAACTGTTAAATACCATTTCATGTATTCTGGTGCCTTTTAATTAAAACAAGTAAACTAAACTCCACTTCACGTCGGGCGGTTCTTTGCCTCCACGTCGTGCATTAAATGCACAGCTATCCGTGGATTATCCCGCTAATACCATGGTCATTTGCCAGCAATGACAACTTAAAGCTGTTATTGATGTTTGCGGTGCAATATTTGACTGGAAGGGTACAACAGGCGGTTACTTTCGTCAGTTGCGGCTCGTTGAGAAATATCATGTAGCGATTCAACGGAAATGGAGTTTCATTTATTAGGGAATTCCTCAAGTTGAATGGATTTGACTGACAGCACTATGAAAAACAAATGCGCTGAAAAGTAAGTGGGTCCAATATCATTGGTCTTAAAAAGTGGGTGGGTCTTGTCCCACCCAGAGCCAATGGTTCCGACGCCCATGTGTACAGCAATTACAGTGTGACTAGTTAGTTATCTAATTAGTAAGTGTTTAATTTCCAGCATTTGATACAATGTACTGATTATGTACATGCAGAAATCTGCCTTTTCAACAGAGAATAAAGAAGAGAGACTCAAATAAATAGTTAAAAATGAAAGAGAAGAAACAGTCTTCCAGCACACAGAACTAGTGTGACTGGGTTTTAAAACAGACTATTCAACATGACATCATGACTTTGCGTAAACATACACGCCACTTTCTAAAGCCAAGTGGCGTGTTATCTGTACGCATTTTGAGCTATCCGCGTGTATCGTTAAATGTTCTGAGCGAAACGAACCATTATCCCCAGATGTGATTCCTTACTATGTCTACGCAGTTCCCCGGATGTGATTCCTTTCTCAAATCGGCTAAGCAGTTGTGGTAAGGTGAGGTACTGGATTTGCTAAATGCAAAATTACTTTTTTTGGCATGCTTTGCATCAGCTCGAATGATTACATTCAGAAACCAATGTCTATGCTATGACTGTTTTACGTGGTGGTCTATAAACGCGAATTTAAAACGCTGTTAGCAAAGCTACTATAGCAAGTTCCGGTCAGACAGGCATTTGCAATCGAACCCAATCTGTGTTAAGAATGGGGTAGGCTAGTCTAAATTGAGCATGTATTTATAGGTAGATGGACTAGCAACTCAAGTGCTGCCACTTGTGTTTGAGAGACCATAGTTCAAGTTGATTACAATCATAAAATCAAATACATTTTATATGACCCTGCCCTAGTAGAGACTAGAGGTATTGAAATTAATCAAATAATCGATGCATCGAATCGTGGACATGGACGATGCTGAACTGAACCAAACTTTTGGTTGGTAATCCACCGGGCCATAATCTATTATTTCTGTTTACAATTAAATGTATGCCTAACAACATTTCTCTTTACATATTCTGTTAAGTTTTGCACATTCAGGAAGTGCCATGTGCTTAGTGCTGTAGTTTTATGTTTCCAATGTATTTAGTATTAGAGCACTGCAGAATGTTTTGTTTTTGAAGCTTGAAAAGCTATGAATTAAATATCCTACATGACTTTAATAGAAAAATGTATTTGACGCGTCGTGATATCGAATCGCTGACATGATAATCGTAATAGAATCGGGAGATCAGTGAAGATTCACACCACTAGTAGAGACCTATACAGGCAATCAAAGATGCTTTATAGGTCATATGTCTATGACATTAGCATACTCAATATCTGCAGAATTATTGGGCAATCACTAAATTAATCATTTTTATTAATCTGTTCTTTTTCAGAAAATGGCTCAGAGAAACACGCCGGCCAAAACAAGGGCGCAGAAGCGCCTCAACTCCTTTAAGGAGAAGAGTGCCGAGTGGGCAAAGGGGATGAGGAGCAACAGGAATGTCAGCCATTTTCTAGATGACATTGAGGTCACAGTAAGTAACTGTTTTTCTTGAGGATACATGCATGACACATATTCCTGTGTTCTGAGAAAATCAGCACCAACATCTTGAGAACAACATGAGACGGTTTCTATTTTCTCTTTTTCATTTTTTACCTTTTCTTTTTGTCCTTAAATATATATTTTTTTATGTGATCGTCGTTATGTCATTGTCAAACTTGCTCTATGAATGAAAGGGTAGTCACCACCAATGTAAAGGGAGTGCTTGAGAGGGCAGAGATAAAAAAAAAAAAAACATTGGGACACCATTTTTGTCTTTTTGTTGTTTTACCAGAGTGCGACATAAATCCCTATGCCGATGTTTTCGAGGCATGGAAATTGTGACGGATCATTTGTGACAAAGAAATTTCTTTTGGGATTAATAATTATTTGATTTAATGTTTTCAATCAGTATGAAAAATCAGCTTGCAATGAGCAAATATAACTGTACACTCCCTGGCTAAACATTTATAACAAGTTGGCCCAACTTTTTATTGAGGATTCCCTTTTGCCTCACGAATCAGCTTAATAACTTTGTGACGTGGATTCCACAAGATGTTGGAAACATTTCTTAGTAATTTTGTTCCAAATTGATGACAGCATCGCACAGTTCCTGCAGATTTGCCAGTTGCATATCCATGGTGTGCCAGTGTTATGTCATGTTTGAGGTTGGTAAAATGTATTTGTATGGCTTTGACCCAGGTATATCCCTTACCAACCCCAGTGTCACTTATGGCATATTTCTTAATGATAAGTATTTTCAGACTACTCACATAGATTTTTCATCTATGACATGACAATGAATGATTCTTCACCTCTTTCAGATGGAGAAAATGAAGGCCCTTGGACTCAGACCCCTTTTATTTAATGGGGTCTATGATGTCATGTCAAGATACGACACAAAGGTCATCTGCCCGTACAGCATGTCAAATGAGACAGAAGTGATGCTGAAAAAAATGAACATGCTGTACAATGTTCTTTTACAAGGTATGGTTTGCTTGCCAACATTAAAGGGGCATTCCACCCATTTGAACATTGTTTTTTATTTAAAGTGGGTCATATATGTAGTCGAAATGTAAAATAAATTTTGAATTTGGTGCCTTCGTGACCGAGGAAAGACAAAAAATAACTTCAGGACGCATTTGTATGAAAGACAACAACTCCCACAATGCACCACATTGCACAGCTCCGCAAGCCACTCCCACTAATCCAGAACAGCGCATATCTGCCTATAAGAGAAATCACTCTTCCGTCTACAAGCCAGTCCGGGCTCCTCGTCCGCGGCAGGCAGGTCTTCTGCCTCGGCTGCTCTTCGCTATAATGCGGCTTGTAAAGGTAGCCACAAACACCTGATTCAAGCATCAGACTTCCGAAATCCTCTTCTTCTATATCATATTGAGCACTCTCCTCCGCTATTGTCATAACTTTACATCTGTCTCCACAGCGCCTGTTAGCTTAGCTTCAAACAAGATGGAGGATATTGCTTTCAGTTTCAGAGAGTAAAGTCCCACCCACTGATCTGTAATAGGTCTGTAGCGTGAGCGGTTCCCGCCCCCTGGGAAAGATGAGGAACGAGTGTCTGTAGTCTCAACAGAAATCCCCCCCTCTTACACTTCCTCCTACAATGACGCAAAATGACAATTTTTGCGTCATTGTAGGAGGAAGTGTAAGAGGTAAATAACGGATTTCTCCCGTCTCAGGGGAAAATGAGAGAGTGTTGCACGACCATTCAACAGTATGACTGGGTTTCTAACAATGCAAAGCTTAATGCAAATGGGTGGAGTGTCCCTTTAATTTGACTTCACACTATATCTGACAAAACTACCACGTAGTACATGCACACTGAGGTCGAACAAGTAGTTTTTGAGCAATTGATCTTTGGTGCTGATATAATGTAAGCTCATGGATATGGATACCTTATTGTTGAGTTATAAATGTTTTTGCATAGTTAAGATTTACTTGATGCATGACTATGAAAGCATGGACTGCAGAGGATGAGGGGAGTAGGCGTGGAGAGAAGAGGAAGGGGAAGAAAGGTAACGTGCACTTTTTCAACATACTTTTTGTGAAAGGTATTGCTTGGAAATGTTGAACTTCTAATATATAAGACAGGAAACCAGAGGCCTGTGGACACAGGCCTCTGGTTTCCTGTGTTATATATTAGAAGTTCAACATTTCCAAGCAATACCTTTCACAAAAAGTATGTGAAAAGTATGTGAAATATATAGTGGAGAGGGCTGCTGCACCTCTGAGTGGAGAGGAGGGGGCTGCAGCAGCATCTCTGAGTGGAGAGGAGGGGGCTGCAGCAGCATCTCTGAGTAGAGAGGAGGGGGCTGCAGCAGTGAGGTCCACTGTGGGGTTTACAGAGGCAGGCATCTGAGGTGGAGGCCCAGTAGAGGCCCAGTAGAGGCCCAGTAGAGGAGGAGGAGGAGGAGGTGGTGGTGGTGGAAGGCCCATAAGAGAAGGTAGAGGAGGTGGTGGACAGCCCAGAGGAGGAGGTGGTGGTGGTGGATGGCCTAGAGGAGAAGGAGGATGTAGTGAATGGCCCAGAGGATGAGGAGGTGGTGGACGGCCCAGAGGAGGAGGTGGATGGCCCAGAGGAGGAGGAGGTGGTGAATGGCCCAGAAGAGGAGGTGGAGGTGGTGGTGGTGGACGACCCAGAGGAGGAGGTGGTGGTGGTGGTGGTGGATGACCCAGAGGAGAAGGTGGTGGTGGAGGAGAGCCCAGAGGAGGAGGTGGTGGATGGCCCCATAGAGGATGTGGTGGTTGACTGCCCTGTGGAGGAGGAGGAGGAGGTGGTGGTGGATGACCCAGATGAGGAGGGGGTGGTGGTGGATAGCCCAGAGGAGGAGGCGGTGGTGGTGGATAGCCCAGAGGGGGAGGTGGTGGTGGTGGTGGAGGAGAGCCCAGAGGAGGAGGTGGTGGTGGTGGTGGAGGAGAGCCCAGAGGAGGAGGTGGTGGATGGCCCTGTAAAGGACGTGGTGGTTGACAGCCCAGTGGAGGAGGAGGAGGAGGAGGAGGTGTTGGTGGTGGATGACCCAGAGGAGGAGGTGGTGGTGGTTGACGACCCAGAGGAGGAGGTGGTGGTGGTGGACGACCCAGATGAGTAGGTGGTGGTGGTGAAGGAGAGCCCAGAGGAGGAGGTGGTGGATGGCACTGTAGAGGACGTGGTGGTGGTGGATGACCCAGAGGAGGAGGGGGTGGTGGTGGACAGCCCAGAGGAGGAGGTGGTGGTGGTGGAGGAGAGCTCAGAGGAGGAGGTGGTGGATGGCCCCGTAGAGGACGTGGTGGTTGACTGCCCAGTGGAGGAGGAGGAGGAGGAGGTGGAGGTGGTGGTGGTGGACGGCGCAGAAGAGAAGGAAGTGGAGGTGGTGGATGGCCAAGAGGGGGAGGAGGAGGTGGTGTTAGTGGAGGACAGCCCAGAGGAGGAGGTGGTCGTGGTGGTGGATAGCCTAGAGGAGAAGGAGGATGTAGTGGACGGCCCAGAGGAGGAGGAGGAGGTGGACGGCCCAGAGGAGGAGGGGGAGGTGGACGGCCCAGAGAAGGAGGAGGAGGTGGTGAACGGCCCAGAAGAGGAGGTGGTGGTGGTGGTTGGCCCAGAAGAAGAAGCAGGGGGCAGTCCAGAAGTGGGAGTGGTGGAACACTTGCGTGGAACTCTTGGCTGTTCCTCTCTATATGCTATCAAGTGATCACTGTTGATTTTTGGTGTCATCACTCCTTGGCTGTCCACAAGATCCACACTTTTTCCTTCAATTGCCGTTATGGTGTATGGCCCAAGGTAGTTGGGATCCAACTTGCCCCCTTTCCTCTGCTGGCTCCTAATGTTCACCCGCCACACTTTCATGCCCACATGAAAGGTTGAGGTAGCTTTGCCTTTGGTTTTTTTATTTTGTTTTGACTGTGTTGTGTTGGTATTTTTGATAGCAGTCTGAAGAACTTGGTCGAGTTTCAGAATTTCCTCTGTAACCTCTTCCACAGACATATTCTCCTCAACACTGCTATCCACCTATAAAATGATTCTGATGTTATATGAACACACTAGAATAGTTGTTTTAATAATACCAAATATTTACATTTCCTCTATTTCTATAATATGTTTTTAAGTGTAACTTACCCTATATTCCTCTGGTATTTGAGAGGGGTACCTCTCCTCTCTGCCAAACATTAAGAAGAACGAGGAAAATTTGGTAGTCATTTCGCGTTTTATCCTTAAGCCAAACATGACTGCGTCCAAATGCTTGTCCCATTCATCAGATCTGTTCTGGACCAATGTGGATACACATTGATACAGAGATAATAATAATAACGAAGTACTTGTTAATCAGTATGTTTTTTTAGGATATGATATGTGTATATATATATACTGTGTATACGGTAAATAATGATACATATAGAAAGTGGAAATGGACATTATACCTCTTTATCGTCCCATTCATCCTCTCAACCAACCCAGGATATCAAATCCATGCCAATTAGCTCAAATGGCTGGGTTATCTTTGAAAACACAGAAAGCATTAGTAATTACATTTTTGTAACATTGTCTTTAATATTTTGATTTCTGTTAATAACAATTGTTGTCTATAAGTAAACGACTATTTAAAAACAATACACATCAAATGTTACCTTTATTGGTGTGTACACCACCTGCTGTTTTATTATTGCACCACTGGCCTGGCATGCCACACATTGACTGTGTAATTTGGAATGCTGTAAAGCTCATGCACGATAAAAAAATAAAATAAAATAAATATATTTAATGAGATCAATTAGAAATCGATAACAGATGTAATCTTTGCAACATGTAGAAGCTAAACAGTAACATGTTTAATAGTTTTGTACTAACAGAAAACTTTAAAGAAGAAGATCAATATTTTTGTGAGACCAATAATATGACTATAAAATGTAGGTTCATACTGACCCACAAATCAATGTCCTCTGACATTCCCGGCCAGTAAAATCTTTTGGAGATTGCCTCTCTCGTTTTTTTTCTGGCCACATTGTGCCCCTGCACTGCTGGCGTGAAAGTCCACAAAGACTTCATTTGCCTCTTTTTCGCCACACAGTACTTTTGCCTTAAGAGACTGAGGTGTCCCTCTGTACCTTACATAGTACAACTGGTCATCTGTAATAAGTCAAATAAATCTGTTATGAGTTGTAAGCTATAGTTATGTATTCATGAAACTGATATTTGCTAATATTGCACTATAGAACATGGTCAGCAAAATAACATTTTATATATATTTGAATCTAAACTTTATTTAAATAAAAATCTATAACAAATAATCAGGTTCCAGTTTGGGAGGCAGACACCATCTTCACATAAGAGTAGGCTTTCCTCTTTGATAAAGCTTATAGTTAGGGCTGGCTCAGGTGAGCCTTGAACCATCTCTTAGTTATGCTGCTATAGGCCAATACTGCCGGGGGACTTCCTATGATGCACTGAGCTCCTCTCTCATCCTCTCTTGCTCCATCTATATGCAACCCTATCCCATTAATGCATCTCACTAACTCCACTTCTTCCCGCTAGGGTAGTCTTGTGTTTTCTCGTCTATCTCCTCTGTCCTTCTATTGCTCTCTGCAGGTGTTTCTGGCTCTGGAGCTGTGGGGTCTGGGTCTGTGGTTGCAAGGCTCCTGCTGCTCCTGGGGTCTTGTTCAACACCCACTGCTACAATCATTATTATTTTGAAAGCGAGCTGTCTCTATTTACGGTTTTAGACTTTCTTGTTCAATTTTCATTGCACAAGTTGGAAAATGGAACAAGCCGACGCGTTGGTGCGCTAAATGTCATTGCACGTCTTCATTCAATGCATCGTTTAGGCAGCATCGGCTCTGGAAAAATGAACTCACACTGTTAAATATACATTTGCATTAGCGCAAGTAGGACAATGAAATTAAGAAATACCCCCTAAACTGGGGTGCGTTTCCCGAAAGCATTGTTAGCCAACTATGGTCGCAAGTTCCGTCATTATCAGCAAAGGGTTAGGGTTAGGGTTAGGGTTGTTTAACACGCTGCGCGCCCTCCCGCTGACGACAATCACTTTTCGGCACGACACCTGTAACGCCTGACCGGACTTCGGTGTGCTCAAATGTGTGCGCGCTGCAGTTGCTAGGAAACACAGCAACTATAATTATATTATAATTATATAATTATAATTATAACTATAATTTCTATTAAATACACTGACAAATAAAATAAATTGTTAAACTCAAACTTCAGATTTACTGGGGCACATCAGATTTATACTGGGGCACGTGCCCCAGTAAAAGGGGTCTAGCAACGCTCCTGCTGTGTACTGTATCTTAACTTGAGAAGCCAGAACCCCTTTTAGATTTAATAGAAAATATAATGAACCATTCATATTACGTAAAAATGTATACAAATTTTGGTAGATTTAAAATGCTAATAACCATGGAAATGCATCATTACAGTCTGTAAATATCTCTTAACAACACAATGCATTCACTAGTAAGACTTCCTGTTAATAAAGTATCTGGTAAGAATCTATTCTATATTACCAATGCATTAAATCACATTACACATTAATATAAATAAATGAATCAAATTAAGTGATGTCTCTTGTCTGAAGTCAAGGACAGGCGTCCAATGACATTGTAACCAATGACATTTGAGGTTATTAAAACAGTAAGTCCCGCCCCTCGACTGCCAAAAATAAACGTGTTTTGGTTGGAGGCCCCTTTGACCGTTTTAAGTAAGGCCTAAAGAAAAGCAATGACTACCTTATAACTATACTACATTTTTAATTGACACCAGAGTTTAAGAGGCACAAACTACAGCATATATATATAATTTAAATGAAATAGAGCAAATAGAATAACATTTAAATAAAATATTATATAAAATAATAAATAGAATTTTCAAATAAACAAAATATACAATAACAATAACATCTAAAACACCACAAACAAGATCAATAGTAACAATAACTAGATTAAAAAGTTCGTTGAGACAAACTTTAAGTTGGCTTGAGAAAGCTGGACCAGAAAGTTTGAAGAAGTTTAAAGTAGTTTGGAGTTTAAAGTAGTTTGAAGTTTAAATTAGTTTAAAGTTTAAATTAGCTAGAAGTTTAAAATAGTTTAAAGTTTAAATTAGTTTGAAGCTTAAATTAGTTTAAAGTTTAAATTAGTCTAAAGTTTAAATTAGTCTAAAGTTTAAATTAGTTTGAAGGTTAAATTAGTTTAAAGTTTAAATTAGCTAGAAGTTTAAAATAGTTTAAAGTTTAAATTAGTTTGAAGCTTAAATTAGTTTAAAGTTTAAATTAGTCTAAAGTTTAAATTAGTCTAAAGTTTAAATTAGTTTGAAGGTTAAATTAGTTTAAAGTTTAAATTAGTTTAAATTTTAAAGTAGTTTAAAGTTAAAAAGTTGTTGGGGGTTTTCTAGTGGGTTGCTAAGGTGTTCTGGGTGGTTGCTAGGTGGTTGCTAAGGTATTTTGGGTAGTTGCTAGGCGGTTGCTAGGGTGTTCTGGGTGGTTGCTATGCTGTTGCTAGGTGGTTGCTAGGGTATTCTGGTTGGTTCCTAGGGTGTTCTGGGTGGTTGCTAGGTGGTTGTTAGGCGGTTGCTAGGGTGTTCTGGGTGGTTGCTATGGTGTTGCTAGGCGGTTGCTAGGGTATTCTTGGTGGTTGCTAGGCGGTTGCTAGGGTGTTCTTAGTGGTTGCTAGGCGGTTGCTAGGGTGTTCTGGGTGGTTGCTATGGTGTTGTTAGGCGGTTGCTAGGGTGTTCTGGGTGGTTGCTAGGGTGTTCTGGGTTGTTGCTATGGTGTTGCTAGGCAGTTGCTAGGGTATTCTGGGTGGTTGCTATGGTGTTCTGGGGTTGTTATGGTGTTGCTAGGCGGTTACTAAGGTATTCTGGGCGGTTGCTATGGTGTTACTAGGTGTTTGGTAGTTGTTACAGATGGTTACTATGGAGTTTTTATATAGTTCTTAGCATGATCTTGGCATGATTTAGCATTTAACTAATTGCTATTAGCATGTAGCTATTCACTGCTAGCATGTGTAGCATTTTGGAAGTGCTGTTTGCTAGCATGAGTCAAAAGAGCTAAACCTCATCTCTATACTATGTTCTGATACAGAGATATAGGTCTTGCAAAACGGTTGCTAGGGTACTCAAGTTTGGTTGCTATGGAGTTGCTTGGGAGCTGGAAGCTTTAAACTTAATAAGTTTAAAGTGGTTTGAAGTTTAAAGTAGTTTACGAGTTTTGAGTTTACAAGTTTAAATGAGTTTAGAGTTTAAGTTTAAATGAGTTTAGTGTGTGTGTGTGTGTGTGTGTGTGTGTTCACACACACACACACACACACACACACTCAGAGTTTATGAGTTTAGAGTTTATACGTGTATAAATTGATGAGTTTATAAGTGTTAGAGTTTTTGAGTTTAGAGTTCATAAGTTTTAAATGAGTTTAGAGTTTATAAGTTTTAATGAGTTTAGAGTTTATAAGTTTAAATGAGTTTAAGAGTTCAGAGTTTATTAATTTATGAGTTTAAGAGTTCATAAGTCTATGAATTCATGAGTTTATAAGTTAATTAGTTTATAAGTGTATGAGTTTAAAGTTCATTAGTTTAAATGAGTCTCATTGGCTAATATAGTATATAGAATGGCAGTTTGGTTTAGTCTTCAAGGTATTTTGATTTGAATTTTCGTCGGTTGGTGAGTTTGAATCTGGATTTGAATTTTTTAGAACTCCCCAATGTAAGTCAATGGGAGTTTTTCCGAGTTTTGATCGTCATTTTTAGGAAAACCGTAAGTCCGATCAGTCTGAAAAGATATAGCAACTAACTTCAGATCAGTTTGAGTGTCTGAGCCGAGTTTGGAGTATGTAGAGTTAAAGCTCTAGGACGAGTTTGAGTCAACAGTTTTTAACAGAAGAATAATAATAATAACTAGATTAAAAAGTTCGTCGAGACAAACTTTAAGTTGGCTTGAGAAAGCCGGACCAGAAAGTTTGAAGAAGTTTAAAGTAGTTTGGAGTTTAAAGTAGTTTAAAGTTTAAATTAGTTTAAAGTTTAAATTAGTTTAAAGTTTAAATTAGTTTGAAGTTTAAAGTAGTTTAAATTTTAATTTAGTCTAAAGTTTAAATCAGTTTGAAGTTTAAAGTAGTTTAAATTTTAATTTAGTCTAAAGTTTAAATCAGTTTGAAGTTTAAAGTAGTTTAAAGTTTAAAGTAGTTTACAGTTAAAAAGTTGTTGGGGGTTTTCTAGTGGGTTGCTAGGGTGTTCTGGGTGGTTGCTATGGTGTTGCTAGGCGGTTGCTAGGGTATTCTGGGTGGTTGCTAGGGTCTTCTGGGTGGTTGCTAGGGTGTTGCTAGGCGGTTGCTAGGGTATTCTGGGTGGTTGCTAGGGTGTTCTGGGTGGTTGCTAGGGTGTTGCTAGGCGGTTGCTAGGGTGTTCTGGGTGGTTGCTATGCTGTTGCTAGGTGGTTGCTAGGGTATTCTGGTTGGTTGCTAGGGTGTTCTCTGTGGTTGCTAGGCGGTTGCTAGGCGGTTGCTAGGGTATTCTGGGTGGTTGCTAGGGTGTTGCTAAGGTGTTCTGGGTGGTTGCTATGCTGTTGCTAGGCGGTTGCTAGGGTATTCTGGGTGGTTGCTAGGGTGTTCTGGGTGGTTGCTAGGCGGTTGCTAGGGTGTTCTGGGTGGTTGCTATGGTGTTGCTGGGTGGTTGCTAGGCGGTTGCTAGGGTGTTCTGGGTGGTTGCTATGGTGTTGCTGGGTGGTTGCTAGGCGGTTGCTAGGGTATTCTGGGTGGTTGCTAGGATGTTGCTAGGGTGTTTTGGTGGTTGCTAGGATGTTGCTAGGCGGTGACTAGGTTGTTCTGGGTGGTTGCTATGCTGTTGCTAGGCGGTTGCTAGGGTGTTTTGGTGGTCGCTATGGTGTTGCTAGGGTGTTCTGGGTGGTTGCTATGATGTTGCTAGGTGGTTGCTAGGGTGTTTTGGTGGTTGCTATGGTGTTGCTAGGGTATTCCGGGTGGTTGCTAGGTGGTTGCTAGGGTGTTCTGGGTGGTTGCTATGGTGTTACTAGGTGGTTGGTAGTTGTCACAGATGGTTACTATGGAGTCTTTATATAGTTCTTAGCATGATCTTGGCATGATATAGCACTTAACTAATCGCTATTAGCATGTAGCTATTCACTGCTAGCATGTGTAGCATGTTGGAAGTGCTGTTTGCTAGCATGAGTCAAAAGAGCCAAACCTCATCTCTATACGATGTTCTGATACAGAGATATAGGTCTTGCAAAACGGTTGCTAGGGTACTCAAGTTTGGTTGCTATGGAGTTGCTTGGGAGCTGGAAGCTTTAAACTTAAGAAGTTTAAAGTGGTTTGAAGTTTAAAGTAGTTTACGAGTTTTGAGTTTACAAGTTTAAATGAGTTTAGAGTTTAAGTTTAAATGAGTTTAGAGTGTGTGTGTGTGTGTGTGTGTGTGTGTGTGTGTGTGTGTGTGTGTGTGTGTGTACACACACACACACACACACACACACTCAGAGTTTATGAGTTTAGAGTTTATAAGTTTTAAATGAGTTTAGAGTGTATAAGTTTTAATGAGTTTAGAGTTTATAAGTTTAAATGAGTTTAAGAGTTCAGAGTTTATTAATTTATGAGTTTAAGAGTTCATAAGTCTATGAATTCATGAGTTTATAAGTTAATTAGTTTATAAGTGTATGAGTTTAGAGTTTATTAGTTTAAATGAGCCTCAATGACTCATATAGTATATAGAACGGCAGTTTGGTTTAGTCTTCAAGGTGTTTAGATTTGAATTTTCGTCGGTTGGTGAGTTTGAATCTAAATTTGAATTTTTTAGAACTCCCATTGTAAGTCAATGGGAGTTTTTCCGAGTTTTGATCGTCATTTGTAGGAAAACCGTAAGTCCGATCAGTCTGAAAAGATAAAGCAACTAACTTCAGATCAGTTTGAGTGTGTGAGCCGAGTTTGGAGTATGTAGAGTTAAAGCTCTAGGACGAGTTTGAGTCAACAGTTTTTAACAGAAGAATAATAATAATAACTAGATGCAAAAGTTCGTCGAGACAAACTTTAAGTTGGCTTGAGAAAGTTTGGACCAGAAAGTTTGAAGAAGTTTAAAGTAGTTTAAAGTTTAAATTAGTTTAAAGTTTAAAGTAGTTTAAAGTTTAAATTAGTTTGAAGTTTAAAGTAGTTTAAAGTTTAAATTAGTTTGAAGTTTAAATTAGCTTAAAGTTTAAATTAGTTTAAAGTTTAAATTAGTTTAAAGTTTAATGTAGTTTAAAGTTTAAATTAGTTTGAAGTTTAAAGTAGTTTAAAGTTTAAATTAGTTTAAACTTTAAAGTAGTTTAAAGTTAAAAAGTTGTTGGGGGTTTTCTAGTGGGTTGCTAAGGTGTTCTGGGTGGTTGCTAGGCGGTTGCTAGGGTGTTCTGGGTGGTTGCTATGGTTTTGCTAGGCGGTTGCTAAGGTATTTTGGCTGGTTGCTAGGGTGTTCGGGGTGGTTGCTATGGTGTTGCTAGGTAGTTGCTAAGGTATTTTGGGTGGTTGCTAGGGTGTTGCTAGGCAGTTGCTAGGGTGTTCTGAGTGGTTGCTATGGTGTTGCTAGGTGGTTGCTAGGGTATTCTGGTTGGTTGCTAGGCGGTTGCTAGGGTGTTCTGGGTGGTTGCTAGGGTTTTGCTTAGCGGTTGCTAGGGTATTTTGGGTGGTTGCTAGGGTGTTGTTAGGTGGTTGCTAAGGTATTTTGGGTGGTTGCTAGGGTGTTACTAGGCGGTTTCTAGGGTGTTCTGTGTGGTTGCTAGGCGGTTGCTAGGCGGTTGCTAGGGTATTCTGGTTGGTTGCTAGGCGGTTGCTAGGGTGTTGCTAAGTGGTTGCTAGGGTATTTTGGGTGGTTGCTATGGTGTTGCTAGGCGGTTGCTAGGGTGTTTTGGGTGGTTGCTAGGTGGTTGCTAGGGTGTTCTGGGTGGTTGCTATGCTGTTGCTAGGTGGTTACTAGGATATTCTGAGTGGTTGCTAGGCGGTTGCTAGGGTGTTTGGGTGGTTGCTATGGTGTTGCTAGGCGGTTGCTAGGGTGTTCTGGGTGGTTGCTAGGGTGTCTTGGGTGGTTGCTAGGCGGTTGCTAGGGTGTTTTGGGTGGTTGCTAGGCGGTTGCTTGGGTGTTCTGGGTGGTTGCTATGCTGTTGCTAGGCGGTTGCTAGGGTATTCTGGGTGGTTGCTAGGCGGTTGCTAGGGTGTTTTGGGTGGTTGCTATGGTGTTGCTAGGCGGTTGCTAGGGTGTTCTGGGTGGTTGCTAGGGTGTTGCTAGGTGGTTGCTAGGGTGTTCTGGGTGGTTGCTATGGTGTTGCTAGGTGGTTGCTAGGGTATTCTGGTTGGTTGCTAGGGTGTTCTGGGTGGTTGCTAGGCGGTTGCTAGGGTATTCTGGGTGGTTGCTATGGTATTGCTAGGCGGTTGCTAGGGTATTCTGAGTGGTTGCTAGGCGGTTGCTAGGGTGTTCTGGGTGGTTGCTATGGTGATGCTAGGCGGTTGCTAGGGTATTCTGGGTGGTTGCTATGGTGTTGCTAGGCCGTTGATAGGGTATTCTGAGTGGTTGCTAGGCGGTTGCTAGGGTGTTCTGGGTGGTTGCTATGGAGTTACTAGGCGGTTGCTAAGGTATTCTGGGCGGTTGCTAGGCAGTTGCTAGGGTGTTCTGGGCGGTTGCTATGGTGTTGCTAGGTGGTTGGTAGTTGTCACAGATGGTTACTATGGAGTATTAATAGAGTTCATAGCATGATCTTGGCATGATATAGCACTTAACTAATCGCTATTAGCATGTAGCTATTCACTGCTAGCATGTGTAGCATGTTGGAAGTGCTGTTTGCTAGCATGAGTCAAAAGAGCCAAACCTCATCTCTATACGATGTTCTGATACAGAGATATAGGTCTTGCAAAACGGTTGCTAGGGTACTCAAGTTTGGTTGCTATGGAGTTGCTTGGGAGCTGGGAGCTTTAAACTTAAGAAGTTTAAAGTGGTTTGAAGTTTAAAGTAGTTTACGAGTTTTTGAGTTTTGAGTTTATAAGTTTAAATGAGTTTAGTGTGTGTGTGTGTGTGTGTGTGTGTGTGTGTGTTCACACACACACACACACACACACACACACACACACACATACACACTCAGAGTTTATGAGTTTAGAGTTTATAAGTGTATAAATTGATGAGTTTATAAGTATAAGAGTTTTTGAGTTTAGAGTTTATAAGTTTTAAATGAGTTTAGAGTTTATAAGTTTTAATGAGTTTAGAGTTTATAAGTTTAAATGAGTTTAAGAGTTCAGAGTTTATTAATTTATGAGTTTAAGAGTTCATAAGTCTATGAATTCATGAGTTTATAAGTTAATTAGTTTATAAGTGTATGAGTTTAGAGTGCATTAGTTTAAATGAGTCTCAATGGCTCATATAGTATATAGAACGGCAGTTTGGTTTAGTCTTCAAGGTGTTTAGATTTAAATTTTGTCAGTTTGAATTTTTTAGAACTCCCCAATGTAAGTCAATGGGAGTTTTTGAATGAGTTTTTTCGAGTTTTGATCGTCATTTTTAGGAAAACCGTAAGTCCGATCAGTCTGAAAAGATAAAGCAACTCGAGTCAGATCAGTTTGAGTGTCTGAGCCGAGTTTGGAGTATGTAGCGTTAAAGCTCTAGGAGGAGTTAGTCTCAGATTTTTTTCCGCTCAGAAGAATAATAATAACTAGATTAAAAAGTTCGTCGAGACAAACTTTAAGTTGGCTTGAGAAAGCCGGACCAGAAAGTTTGAAGAAGTTTAAAGTAGTTTGGAGTTTAAAGTAGTTTGAAGTTTAAATTAGTTTAAAGTTTAAATTAGTTTAAAGTTTAAATTAGTTTAAAGTTTAAATTAGTTTGAAGTTTAAAGTAGTTTAAATTTTAATTTAGTCTAAAGTTTAAATCAGTTTGAAGTTTAAAGTAGTTTAAAGTTTAAAGTAGTTTACAGTTAAAAAGTTGTTGGGGGTTTTCTAGTGGGTTGCTAGGGTGTTCTGGGTGGTTGCTATGGTGTTGCTAGGCGGTTGCTAGGGTATTCTGGGTGGTTGCTAGGGTCTTCTGGGTGGTTGCTAGGGTGTTGCTAGGCGGTTGCTAGGGTATTCTGGGTGGTTGCTAGGGTGTTCTGGGTGGTTGCTAGGGTGTTGCTAGGTGGTTGCTAGGGTGTTCTGGGTGGTTGCTATGCTGTTGCTAGGTGGTTGCTAGGGTATTCTGGTTGGTTGCTAGGGTGTTCTCTGTGGTTGCTAGGCGGTTGCTAGGGTATTCTGGGTGGTTGCTAGGGTGTTGCTAGGGTGTTCTGGGTGGTTGCTATGCTGTTGCTAGGCGGTTGCTAGGGTATTCTGGGTGGTTGCTAGGGTGTTCTGGGTGGTTGCTAGGTGGTTGCTAGGGTGTTCTGGGTGGTTGCTATGGTGTTGCTGGGTGGTTGCTAGGCGGTTGCTAGGGTGTTCTGGGTGGTTGCTATGGTGTTGCTGGGTGGTTGCTAGGCGGTTGCTAGGGTATTCTGTGTGGTTGCTAGGATGTTGCTAGGGTGTTTTGGTGGTTGCTAGGATGTTGCTAGGCGGTGACTAGGTTGTTCTGGGTGGTTGCTATGCTGTTGCTAGGCGGTTGCTAGGGTGTTTTGGTGGTCGCTATGGTGTTGCTAGGGTGTTCTGGGTGGTTGCTATGATGTTGCTAGGTGGTTGCTAGGGTGTTTTGGTGGTTGCTATGGTGTTGCTAGGGTATTCCGGGTGGTTGCTAGGTGGTTGCTAGGGTGTTCTGGGTGGTTGCTATGGTGTTACTAGGTGGTTGGTAGTTGTCACAGATGGTTACTATGGAGTCTTTATAGAGTTCTTAGCATGATCTTGGCATGATATAGCACTTAACTAATCGCTATTAGCATGTAGCTATTCACTGCTAGCATGTGTAGCATGTTGGAAGTGCTGTTTGCTAGCATGAGTCAAAAGAGCCAAACCTCATCTCTATACGATGTTCTGATACAGAGATATAGGTCTTGCAAAACGGTTGCTAGGGTACTCAAGTTTGGTTGCTATGGAGTTGCTTGGGAGCTGGAAGCTTTAAACTTAAGAAGTTTAAAGTGGTTTGAAGTTTAAAGTAGTTTACGAGTTTTGAGTTTACAAGTTTAAATGAGTTTAGAGTTTAAGTTTAAATGAGTTTAGAGTGTGTGTGTGTGTGTGTGTGTGTGTGTGTGTGTGTGTGTGTGTGTGTACACACACACACACACACACACACACACACACACACACACTCAGAGTTTATGAGTTTAGAGTTTATAAGTGTATAAATTGATGAGTTTATAAGTGTAAGAGTTTTTGAGTTTAGAGTTTATAAGTTTTAAATGAGTTTAGAGTGTATAAGTTTTAATGAGTTTAGAGTTTATAAGTTTAAATGAGTTTAAGAGTTCAGAGTTTATTAATTTATGAGTTTAAGAGTTCATAAGTCTATGAATTCATGAGTTTATAAGTTAATTAGTTTATAAGTGTATGAGTTTAGAGTTTATTAGTTTAAATGAGCCTCAATGACTCATATAGTATATAGAACGGCAGTTTGGTTTAGTCTTCAAGGTGTTTAGATTTAAATTTTTGTCGGTTGGTGAGTTTGAATCTAAATTTGAATTTTTTAGAACTCCCATTGTAAGTCAATGGGAGTTTTTCCGAGTTTTGATCGTCATTTGTAGGAAAACCGTAAGTCCGATCAGTCTGAAAAGATAAAGCAACTAACTTCAGATCAGTTTGAGTGTGTGAGCCGAGTTTGGAGTATGTAGAGTTAAAGCTCTAGGACGAGTTTGAGTCAACAGTTTTTAACAGAAGAATAATAATAATAACTAGATTAAAAAGTTCGTCGAGACAAACTTTAAGTTGGCTTGAGAAAGCTGGACCAGAAAGTTTGAAGAAGTTTAAAGTAGTTTGGAGTTTAAAGTAGTTTAAAGTTTAAATTAGTTTAAAGTTTAAATTAGTTTAAAGTTTAAATTAGTTTAAAGTTTAAATTAGTTTGAAGTTTAAAGTAGTTTAAATTTTAATTTAGTCTAAAGTTTAAATCAGTTTGAAGTTTAAAGTAGTTTAAAGTTTAAAGTAGTTTACAGTTAAAAAGTTGTTGGGGGTTTTCTAGTGGGTTGCTAGGGTGTTCTGGGTGGTTGCTATGGTGTTGCTAGGCGGTTGCTAGGGTATTCTGGGTGGTTGCTAGGGTCTTCTGGGTGGTTGCTAGGGTGTTGCTAGGCGGTTGCTAGGGTATTCTGGGTGGTTGCTAGGGTGTTCTGGGTGGTTGCTAGGGTGTTGCTAGGCGGTTGCTAGGGTGTTCTGGGTGGTTGCTATGCTGTTGCTAGGTGGTTGCTAGGGTATTCTGGTTGGTTGCTAGGGTGTTCTCTGTGGTTGCTAGGCGGTTGCTAGGGTATTCTGGGTGGTTGCTAGGGTGTTGCTAGGCAGTTGCTAGGGTGTTCTGGGTGGTTGCTATGCTGTTGCTAGGCGGTTGCTAGGGTATTCTGGGTGGTTGCTAGGGTGTTCTGGGTGGTTGCTAGGCGGTTGCTAGGGTGTTCTGGGTGGTTGCTATGGTGTTGCTGGGTGGTTGCTAGGCGGTTGCTAGGGTGTTCTGGGTGGTTGCTAGGCGGTTGCTAGGGTGTTTTGGTGGTTGCTATGGTGTTGCTAGGTGGTTGCTAGGGTATTCTGGGTGGTTGCTAGGATGTTGCTAGGGTGTTTTGGTGGTTGCTAGGATGTTGCTAGGCGGTGACTAGGTTGTTCTGGGTGGTTGCTATGCTGTTGCTAGGCGGTTGCTAGGGTGTTTTGGTGGTCGCTATGGTGTTGCTAGGGTGTTCTGGGTGGTTGCTATGATGTTGCTAGGTGGTTGCTAGGGTGTTTTGGTGGTTGCTATGGTGTTGCTAGGGTATTCCGGGTGGTTGCTAGGTGGTTGCTAGGGTGTTCTGGGTGGTTGCTATGGTGTTACTAGGTGGTTGGTAGTTGTCACAGATGGTTACTATGGAGTCTTTATAGAGTTCTTAGCATGATCTTGGCATGATATAGCACTTAACTAATCGCTATTAGCATGTAGCTATTCACTGCTAGCATGTGTAGCATGTTGGAAGTGCTGTTTGCTAGCATGAGTCAAAAGAGCCAAACCTCATCTCTATACGATGTTCTGATACAGAGATATAGGTCTTGCAAAACGGTTGCTAGGGTACTCAAGTTTGGTTGCTATGGAGTTGCTTGGGAGCTGGAAGCTTTAAACTTAAGAAGTTTAAAGTGGTTTGAAGTTTAAAGTAGTTTACGAGTTTTGAGTTTACAAGTTTAAATGAGTTTAGAGTTTAAGTTTAAATGAGTTTAGAGTGTGTGTGTGTGTGTGTGTGTGTGTGTGTGTGTGTGTACACACACACACACACACACACACACTCAGAGTTTATGAGTTTAGAGTTTATAAGTGTATAAATTGATGAGTTTATAAGTGTAAGAGTTTTTGAGTTTAGAGTTTATAAGTTTTAAATGAGTTTAGAGTGTATAAGTTTTAATGAGTTTAGAGTTTATAAGTTTAAATGAGTTTAAGAGTTCAGAGTTTATTAATTTATGAGTTTAAGAGTTCATAAGTCTATGAATTCATGAGTTTATAAGTTAATTAGTTTATAAGTGTATGAGTTTAGAGTTTATTAGTTTAAATGAGCCTCAATGACTCATATAGTATATAGAACGGCAGTTTGGTTTAGTCTTCAAGGTGTTTAGATTTAAATTTTTGTCGGTTGGTGAGTTTGAATCTAAATTTGAATTTTTTAGAACTCCCATTGTAAGTCAATGGGAGTTTTTCCGAGTTTTGATCGTCATTTGTAGGAAAACCGTAAGTCCGATCAGTCTGAAAAGATAAAGCAACTAACTTCAGATCAGTTTGAGTGTGTGAGCCGAGTTTGGAGTATGTAGAGTTAAAGCTCTAGGACGAGTTTGAGTCAACAGTTTTTAACAGAAGAATAATAATAATAACTAGATGCGAAAGTTCGTCGAGACAAACTTTAAGTTGGCTTGAGAAAGTTTGGACCATAAAGTTTGAAAAAGTTTAAAGTAGTTTAAAGTTTAAAGTAGTTTAAAGTTTAATTTAGTTTAAAGTGTAAATTAGTTGAAAGTTTAAAATAGTTTGAAGTTTAATTTAGTTTAAAGTTTAAATTAGTTGAAAGTTTAAAATAGTTTGAAGTTTAATTTAGTTTAAAGTTTAAAATAGTTGTAAGTTTAAAGTAGTTTGAAGTTTAATTTAGTTTAAAGTTTAAATTAGTTGAAAGTTTAAAATAGTTTGAAGTTTAATTTAGTTTAGTTTAGGGTGTTCTGGGTGGTTGCTATGGTGTTGCTAGGCGGTTGCTAGGGTATTCTGGGTGGTTGCTAGGGTGTTGCTAAGCGGTTGCTAGGGTATTTTGGGTGGTTGCTAGGCGGTTGCTAAGGTATTTTGGGTGGTTGCTAGGGTGTTCTGGGTGGTTGCTATGGTGTTGCTAGGCGGTTGCTAGGGTATTCTGGGTGGTTGCTAGGGTGTTGCTAAGCGGTTGCTAGGGTATTCTGGTTGGTTGCTAGGGTGTTCTGGGTGGTTGCTAGGCGGTTGCTATGGTGTTTTGGGTGGTTGCTAGGGTGTTGCTAGGCGGTTGCTAAGGTATTTTGGGTGGTTGCTAGGCGGTTACTAGGGTGTTCTGGGTGGTTGCTAGGGTGTTCTGGGTGGTTGCTAGGTGGTTGCTAGGGTGTTTTAGTGGTTGCTATGGTGTTGCTAGGCGGTTGCTAGGGTGTTCTGGGTGGTTGCTAGGGTGTTGCTAGGCGGTTGCTAGGGTATTCTGGGTGGTTGCTAGGCGGTTGCTAGGGTGTTTTGGGTGGTTGCTAGGCGGTTGCTAGGGTGTTCTGGGTGGTTGCTATGGTGTTGCTAGGCGGTTGCTAAGGTATTCTGGGTGGTTGCTAGGCAGTTGCTAGGGTGTTCTGAGTGGTTGCTATGCTGTTGCTAAGGTGTTCTGGGTGGTTGCTAGGCGGTTGCTAGGGTGTTCTGGGTGGTTGCTATGGTGTTGCTAGGCGGTTGCTAGGGTATTCTGGGTGGTTGCTATGGTGTTGCTAGGCGGTTGCTAGGGTGTTTTGGGTGGTTGCTATGATGTTGCTAGGCGGTTGCTAATGTATTCTGGGCGGTTGCTAGGCAGTTGCTAGGGTGTTCTGGGCGGTTGCTATGGTGTTGCTAGGTGGTTGGTAGTTGTCACAGATGGTTACTATGGAGTTTTTATAGGGTCCTTAGCATGATCTTGGTATGATTTAGCACTTAACTAATTGATATTAGCATGTAGCTATTCACTGCTAGCATGTGTAGCATGTTGGAAGTGCTGTTTGCTAGCATGAGTCAAAAGAGCCAAACCTCATCTCTATACGATGTTCTGATACAGAGATATAGGTCTTGCAAAACGGTTGCTAGGGTACTCAAGTTTGGTTGCTATGGAGTTGCTTGGGAGCTTGAAGCTTTAAACTTAAAACGTTTAAAGTGGTTTGAAGTTTAAAGTAGTTTACGAGTTTTGAGTTTACAAGTTTAAATGAGTTTAGAGTTTAAGTTTAAATGAGTTTAGTGTGTGTGTGTGTGTGTGTGTTCACACACACACACACACACACACTCAGAGTTTATGAGTTTAGAGTTTATAAGTGTATAAATTGATGAGTTTATAAGTGTTAGAGTTTTTGAGTTTAGAGTTTATAAGTTTTAAATGAGTTTAGAGTTTATAAGTTTTAATGAGTTTAGAGTTTATAAGTTTAAATGAGTTTAAGAGTTCAGAGTTTATTAATTTATGAGTTAAAGAGTTAATAAGTCTATGAATTCATGAGTTTATAAGTTAATTAGTTTATAAGTGTATGAGTTTAGAGTTTATTAGTTTAAATGAGTCTCATTGGCTAATATAGTATATAGAACGGCAGTTTGGTTTAGTCTTCAAGGTGTTTAGATTTGAATTTTCGTCGGTTGGTGAGTTTGAATCTAAATTTGAATTTTTTAGAACTCCCCAATGTAAGTCAATGGGAGTTTTTCCGAGTTTTGATCGGCATTTTTAGGAAAACCGTAAGTCCGATCAGTCTGAAAAGATATAGCAACTAACTTCAGATCAGTTTGAGTGTCTGAGCCGAGTTTGGAGTATGTAGAGTTAAAGCTCTAGGACGAGTTTGAGTCAACAGTTTTTAACAGAAGAATAATAATAATAATAATAAGTTTAAATAGGATTTCAGTAAGTTGGCTCTCTCAAGCCAACTTAATAATAAGTTTAAATAGGATTTCAGTAAGTTGGCTCTCTCAAGCCAACTTAATAATAATAAGTTTAAATAGGATTTCAATATGTTGGCTCTCTCAAGCCAACTTAATAATAAGTTTAAATAGGATTTCAGTAAGTTGGCTCTCTCAAGCCAACTTAACTAGATTAAAAAGTTCGTCGAGACAAACTTTAAGTTGGCTTGAGAAAGTTTGGACTGGAAAGTTTAAAGTTTAAAGTAGTTTGAAGATTAAAGTAGTTTGAAGTTTAATTTAGTTTAACGTTTAATTTAGTTTAAAGTAGTTTGAAGTTTAATTTAGTTTAAAGTAGTTTGAAGTTTAATTTAGTTTACAGTTTAAAGTAGTTTGAAGTTTTTAGTTTAAAGTTTAAATTAGTTTGAAGTTTAAAGTAGTTTAAAGTTTGAAGTAGTTTAAAGTTAAAAAGTTGCTAGGGTGTTTCTAATGGGTTGCTAAGGTGTTCTGGGTGGTTGCTAGGTGGTAGCTGGGGTATTCTGGATGGTTGCTAGGCGGTTGCTAGCGTGTTCTGGGTGGTTGCTATGGTGTTGCTAGGTGGTTGCTAGGGTATTCTGGGTGGTTGCTAGGTGGTTGCTAGGGTGTTGCTAGGCGGTTCTGGGTGGTTGCTATGGTGTTGCTAGGCGGTTGCTAGGGTGTTCTGGGTGGTTGCTAGGCGGTTGCTAGGGTGTTTTGGTGGTTGCTATGGTGTTGCTAGGCGGTTGCTAAGGTGTTCTGGGTGGTTGCTATGATGTTGCTAGGTGGTTGCTTGGGTGTTTTGGTGGTTGCTATGGTGTTGCTAGGGTATTCTGGGTGGTTGCTAGGGTGTTGCTAGGTGGTTCCTAGGGTGTTCTGGGTGGTTGCTATGGTGTTACTAGGTGGTTGGTAGTTGACACAGATGGTTACTATGGAGTTTTTATAGAGTTCTTAGCATGATCTTGGCATGATTTAGCACTAAACTAATCGCTATTAGCATGTAGCTATTCACTGCTAGCATGTGTAGCATGTTGGAAGTGCTGTTTGCTAGTATGAGTCAAAAGAGCCAAACCTCATCTCTATACGATGTTCTGATGCAGAGATATAGGTCTTGTACAACGGTTGCTAGGGTACTCAAGTTTGGTTGCTATGGAGTTGCTTGGGAGCTGGGAACTTTAATCTTAAGAAGTTTAAAGTGGTTTGAAGTTTAAAGTAGTTTACGAGTTTTTGAGTTTTGAGTTTATAAGTTTAAATGAGTTTAGAGTGTGTGTGCACACACACACACACACACACACACACACACACACACACACACACACACACACTCAGAGTTTATGAGTTTAGAGTTTATAAGTGTATAAATTGATGAGTTTATAAGTGTTAGAGTTTTTGAGTTTAGAGTTTATAAGTTTTAAATGAGTTTAGAGTTTATAAGTTTTAATGAGTTTAGAGTTTAAATGAGTTTAAGAGTTCAGAGTTTATTAATTTATGAGTTAAAGAGTTCATAAGTCTATGAATTCATGAGTTTATAAGTTAATTAGTTTATAAGTGTATGAGTTTAGAGTTTATTAGTTTAAATCAGTCTCATTGGCTAATATAGTATATAGAATGGCAGTTTGGTTTAGTCTTCAAGGTATTTAGATTTGAATTTTCGTCGGTTGGTGAGTTTGAATCTGGATTTGAATTTTTTAGAACTCCCCATTGTAAGTCAATGGGAGTTTTTCCAAGTTTTGATCGGCATTTATAGGAAAACCGTAAGTCCGATCAGTCTGAAAAGATATAGCAACTAACTTCAGATCAGTTTGAGTGTCTGAGCCGAGTTTGGAGTATGTAGAGTTAAAGCTCTAGGACGAGTTTGAGTCAACAGTTTTTAACAGAAGAATAATAATAATAAGTTTAAGTACAATATCAGTAAGTTGGCTCTCTCAAGCCAACTTAATAAGTTTAAGTACAATATCAGTAAGTTGGCTCTCTCAAGCCAACTTAATAAGAATTAGGTAACATTTCAATAGAACTATTAAAATCCAAACTTGTGTATTTGTGTGCGCGCACACGCATGCATGGTCTCCTTGGGAAAAAGTAATTCGCTAAAAAACAAAACAATTGAATTAAGAGAGTGCAATAAGGTGCCAATACTTGACTTATAAGTAGGCTATTAACCATGTATTATTGACTAAATATAATCATAAGATTCACTCATTCCTCAGAATTGTTCTCTTCTTGCCTTTCTGGATGCAAAGTCATTTCTAACCTCATCATATGAGATCGGCTGCCTATCTGGTGATTGATGCTAATCACTGCCGTTCCGCTCAGGCATTCCTGACACATGGAGGACCTCAGGAAGGTTTTTATGAGTTTAACCTTAGAGAAGCTTCTCTCTGCAGTTGCCACTGTCACTGGAAGAGTGCAGGCTATCCTCAGCGCTACCCAAAGATTTGGGTATAACTCACACAGCCCCCTTTCATGTATATGAATAAGTAGCTCCAACACTGTCGTGACTTCTTTGGGAAGCTCTGGAAGGCTCTGCATCTCCATGGCTAGCTCTCTCCAATCAATATCTGCCTCTTCTCCGCAGGTGAGTGTTTTTCCGAGCTGGGCACATTGCTCTTTAAGTAACTCTTCATTTAGTTTGTGGAAGTTCAGGAGCACTCCGAATTTATTTTTTACTTCTCCCATTGACTTGAATCGGTCCTACAGTCCACCACAACATTGAAAAATCCTGTTTCCAGTCTCTTCATTGCAGTGATCACTACCTCGTTAGCTGCCTCATAGGTAAAGTGCTTCTTTGTACTTCGCAGCCTCTTCACTTTCAGCACTGCCTCATCATTCATGGTTTCACAGAGCTCTTTTGCAGTGGTCTGAGCATCTACAAACCCAGTTGCCCTGTAGGTCTGTAGAGATGGTTTTATTTATGGGGCTGTTTACACCTGGCCACTTCATGCGTTTTCTTTTCTCAGATCGGATAGCTATCTGATTTATCAAAACGATTCAATTTACACCTGGTCACATAAATGTGTTTTCGCAAAACGGATTTAAATCAATTCCCTCGCTATATGCAGATTTAATGGAGTGCACGTCACCAAAAGCAACAGATATGAGCTGCATTTTATTGAGCAGCTAAAATTTTAAAATCAAAGACCGCAATAAGAGAGAGCGGCAACAGCCCTGGAAGATCATTTCATTTCATGATGATGATTGTGTGTTAAGCGTCTGCGACTTACTTTCACTCTGATTTGCGATAGTTTGCACGTTGACTTGATGAATAGATGAAGCTGATCAGCTGCTCATCTGCGGTGATGCGTGTTCCAGTAGCGTCATCATATCTGGCTATAACATGACATATAGCCTATAACACGCTCTCACACGTTTATTTTTTAGCATTTTTGAGAGGAGTAAAATTTACATATGTGGTTTCAACAACCAGATGCATTTACACTTGTCCAGTTTCGTCTGGAATGCGGCCCAGAACACCTCCTGATGTGGTTTGAGCAATCGGATTTAAATCCGTCTCGAATGAGTTTCGGAGGGCATTTACACCTGCTCTTTTCACGATCAGATAGCTATCCGATCTGAGAAAACGCATGAAGTGGCCATGTGTAAACAGCCCCTATGAGACTTACTGCTATGTCCAGCTGCATGTTGACGGACTGAAGGAGTTTGCTAACTGTGTTAATTTTTGATAGAATGTCATACCAGACAACTGTGCAGATCTGGAACCTAAATGATCCAATTTCTTCAGGCAGGGACTGGGCCTCTATTCTAATCATAGGGTCATTTGTCTTTTCCCTCACCTCAAGCAAAGCTTCCCTGACTTTGACGGTGTGGTAGCGTAAAGGCTCATTGCTGTTAATTCGGCTTTCCCACCTTGTTTCACTCCAGGCCTTCACAGTGAGGTCCTCATGATCTTTTAAGGTGGCCCACCTCTGGGACGCAGCTGCAAATAAGGTGTACAATTTCTGCACCACTCCGAAGAAGTTAGTAGCATCCACTGACCCCTTGGCTGAATCTGCCACCATCAGATTTAATGTGTGGGCTGCACAAGGTACATAGAGAGCTTGAGGATTCTTCTTCAACAGTGTACCTTTATTTCAGCCTTTCATGTTGGCACCATTGTCATAAGATTGTCCTCTGTAGTCCTCAAAGGGGATGTTCAGCTCCTCTAGCCTTCTTAGAATCAGTGTGGATAAGCCGAGTCCAGTTGATTCATGGGCTAATAGGAACCCCAGGAAGTGCTCTCTGATTTCTGGTGTGTTTTTTAGGTCGACTGTACGGATCACAACAGACATCTGCTCCTGGTGACTGACATCTGGAGTGCAGTCCAAAATCAGGGAAAAATACTTTGACTCCTTGATTTGAACCACAATTGTACGGAGAAAGGTGTCACTGATGCAAGCGATAAGCTCATTTTGTATTGTTTTCCCTAAGTATGTTGTGTGATTCGCTCCACTGTCAATGCGTCATACATGCTCTTTTAAAACAGGATCAAACTTCCCTAGTAATTCCACCTCTTTTAGGAAGTTACCATTATTGTTGGCATGTAACGTATCAACAGATCCTCTAAGACCCATGTTCCTCTCTGCTAGAGATTGTATGATTGACACAAGCCTAATGAGGACCTCTCTCCACCTGTTTTTCTCTGCCTCTAAGAGGGACAATTCAGTCTGATCTATTGTCTCCCCTTTTCGTAGACGGACTTCTAGCTCCTTCCAAGACAGCAAATTTTTAGCATGATCTGGGCTATTTTCATGTTGCTTAAGTAATGTGCCAATATTGATCCAGTCTTGTTGACCATCTGTACTGAGCTTTGTTGATTTTTTTTTTTAAAGCAATTTACAACAAAAACAGCAGACAGCATTACTTTTCTGTGAATATGTTAACCAGCATCTCCTAACCTTTTCACCATTTGTGAGAGATCGAAACATGAAATGATAGTGAAATCTTCTATTGTCTGATTGTCGTTTTGGAAATGTGAAGTGGTGGTCAACATGTGCTGGTCCTCTGCTCACCAGATCAATGTGTACTTTGTCATTAATGACTGTTGGCCAGTCAGCTGGATCCAATGGAGGAGTAGAAAGAGAGCCAGGTGTGGTGGAACGCATGGGGGTACTGCTCTCCACTTCAACAGGAGAAAGACCTATGGGGAAGATTAACACAAAAAATTCTTAATTTTAGTAAGTTGACATATGTTGGATGTTAATTTTCCTAGCAGTGAATAAATGTTAATTTATTGTCGATGTAGGACTAAACTTACCAGCATTGTCAGCTTCTTGGGTGACACCAAAGCTGGAGGTAGAGGTTGATGGGCCTGCTAATGAAAAAATTAAAATGAAATATGTTCTTTGTGTTCTTAGCATCAAACCTAGAGAATCTTAAAATGCAAAACAATCTGCAAGAGTTTGATGCCATCTACTTTTAAAAAGTTACTTGAGATAAAATGTCTTTTCAACATTAGCAGCTTTGGAGGAAACTCCATCATGTTGCTCAATAACCAGTCCTTAAAAACAGCTACTACACGCTCCCCTCATGACAGATTTCATTTATGAGCAAAGGGCAGGACACTACAACAAGTGGGGAATGTATCTATCTCTATAGGTTAAACTAAAGCACACTTACCCGCATTGTCAGCTTCTTGGGTGATATGACTGTGTTGTGAACCAGGAATAGAAGTGGTTGATGGAGCTGCAATGAAATAAAGAAAATAACTATACATAAAGTTAGACTTAATTTTTAAAATGCAGAAGATTATCATTTTACAGCCCCTTTATACTCACCAACAGCTGGAGCTTTGCTTACTGGCAGCATATACTTTAAGAGTGCTCCTGGAAAGGGGACATAAGGAGTAAATTAATGTTAGCCCTTTAGTGTAGAAGCCAAACTAGGTTTATATTGTTCTGTTAAATGCTTTAACATCACAGCAAATGGTATAATACTAAATCAATTTTATGCAGCATGTTATTAGCATGTAAACAACTGTAGCATAACGAAAGTTAATACAAGCACGATTTAGGCTAATGTTAATATAAGACTTTTAGTGCAGATTATCCATACAGGTATCGGAAAATTAAGCCTACAGGCTTACGTACCTTTATCTTCTTGCTTCTTCTCTTCTTCCAGCCTCTTCTTTTGTCGTTTTTCATGGCCAGAAAGAAATTTTCGTTTCTTGTCAGACATTGTCGGAGTCACTGACTGAATGAAACTGACCAGGTGACAACGAGTGACATCATCGGCTCATTCAGGGTCAAGATTTGCGGGGAGCTCGCCATAATAAAGAACTAAATAAATAACAACTGTGCTTATCATGATGCCTGATAAAGAGCGCTGTAGGTCCATTTCTTTTTATTTATTTATTTTATGTTACTTTTGATGTATGATTTTTTTCCCCCACTAGCTAGCAGTGACTCTAGGGGGCCCTCTGCTGGCCACGGGGCCCTATGCTATTGCAAGGGTCGCTTAGTGGCTTGGCCGGCTCTGCAGCGAGCAAAAGCAGCAGTGAGTATGGCAAGCCAAGTGGTTCAGAATTACGCTATAGAAATAACGCGCGCTCTGTGCAACCAAAACGCGTTTTTTACACCATCATATGGCGAGATGAACGGCGTGAAAAGCGGCGCTTTCCATGCACACTAAACGTTTGACGTTTGTATTTTGCACGTTTTTTACGCGTTTGTAATTACAACGGTGTATTTTGCACCGTCAAATACGGTTTAAAACACCGTATTTGATGCCGTTTGGCTGTAAACGCGATTAATCTATAGCGTAATTCTGAACCACTTGGAGATCAAGCGCGAGAGCGTGGGGAATGATCACGCAGGGTTTGAATGAGCTCGCGAGTTCCCGTTTCCCGTGTAGATCTGTTATCCTCTCGCGAATGTCATTTACTGCGTGCGCCAGCATCAGTTGTGCACTTTGATAATAGTATGGCGAAAAATCAATGACAAAATTAACAAAGTTTAACAATAACTAAATCAGCTATTATGCACAGCTGAGTGAACAACACAGGTTTACTGTGTGTGTGTGTGTGTGTGTGTGTGTGTGTGTGTGTGTGTGTGTGTGTGTGTGTGTGTGTGTGTGTGCGAAAAGGTGGATTTCTGCTGCTTGCAAATGAACTCTTTTGAGGAGACAGTGGATTTCCATTAATTTGTTGTCCTGATTCCACATGCTATGCGCGAATACACTGCAGGCTCATATCCAGGGTAAATCATCAACACTATCATCCCTAACATGCGTTTTATTTAACTAAATACATCATATTTAACTAAAACGCATGGGCAGGATACGTCACTTCCTGAACAAGTGCTCACCCGAGTGCTTTCACATTCATGCGAACTGCGACGCGGTTCGGGAGCAACCGAACTCAGAGCGCCTCCTCCAGGTAGTCTCAGGTTCGGGACCCCAGTGCGCACCCGGGTCCACATGACAGCGTTCACATTAGCGATTTTTCACGCGAACCGTTCCCCGTTCCGAACTAAACTGCCAGTGTGAAAGCACCCTTACAATCATGTGAGGTAGATACTGATGATTCTAATGATGAAAACATTCCCAAAATAAGTAAAGGAAACATTTTTATTTTAACAGAGGGGATAAAAACTGACAGCATACCATGAGGGATATAGTGGATCACAATCAGTGGCGGAGCCAGAGGGGGGTCTGGGGTGCCACCCCCAAATTGTATTTGCTACTGGCAGTTGCTGATGCTGATAAAAAAAAAAAAAAAAAAAAATACGTTCGCCGGCAGCGCGCGCAGTTTTCAAACGGACGAGCAGAGGACGAGAGATGGTTGCAAGATACCGAACTTCACCGAAGAATAAGAAAACATCATATTTGAAGTAAGTTTTTAAGGTTTAGCATCAGGGTTGTTTGCTCCGAATACATTAATACACGCATATACAGTACCATGCCGTGTGTTACAGTATGCAAATGTTCTAGCTAATGTGGGGATAGGCCACAGCTGTCAGTGTTAACATTTGGAAGTTTGAAATCGATTAGGTAGCTCAGTTACTTCTGTTCAGAATAGGGCTAGCAATGATCAAATTGGTAACTTGACTGTTGATTTAATGTATAGTTATGAATGTAATTTAAATTACTCTCTCCCTGCCATTGACAAGTTTACGGTAGGGCGCTATTACGCATCTCCTGGCAAACGTTACCTCCAGATCAAAACGCAGGCAAAGAAGAGCAGAAACAAGCGATATCATAATGCGATCACTATAGGACTGTGAAGCTTTATGAAACATATCATGACTCCGACTGACTTACACTGCACATCACATGTGGTCGACAGAGATGAAAACTTTGAAGGAAAAGGGTTGGCAGAACCGATCAGTGATAATCTGTGTTTTAGCTGTATGTTTAGGAATGATCATATATGTGCCTAATCTGTAAGCCTGACAGAAGAACAAGCTCTTCTTATTTGGTGGCTGGGTCTGATCCGCATCTATCTTTAGCTAAGGCTGTGAACCAAGGATGGTCTGAGTTAGGGCCTTTTGTGAAGAGTTGAGTTGAATCTGAAGATTGGACAGATTATGATCAGGGCATAATATTTAACAAAACTTTGAATGCATATTCTACTTGTTGTAATGAGAACAATAAAGTATAATTTGTGAGAACAATAGTCCCCGTTGAGGACGATGATGAGGAGAGCTGCTGCAGCACAGACATTACGGCAGAGAACATTCATCCGGCCTTAAATGCGGTCCCTTTGAAATGATGGGCAACATATAAATATGACGTGGGGTTAATTGCGGGTTGTGAACCAGTGACGATTGTTCCAAAGTCTGATTACAGACCGTGTCAACAACAACACGCCAGTGTTCCAGTCACTACATAAAGAGGGGATAATTGTGCCATAACTCTCCTGTACTTACATTATTTACATTAAATCTCATATTTAATGTAATTTAAACTGTAATGCAGAGTTAAAGATACTGTACTGCAGAGTGTCAGTAAGCTTATCTCCAGCAGATCTTCAGTGTTTCTGAGGACCAGCGGCTTCAGGAGTGTTTGATCTGAGCTGCCCGTGTTCCTCCAGGAGCAGGACTGATCTGATGATCGGATCTAGTGTTCTCTCCGTCCCTCTGCAGGAGTGAGCAGATCTGCTCTCGGGGGAGCCGGGGTCGGTGTCGACGGGACTCTGCTCTGCGGTGTAGGAGGAACCACCTTGATGGACACACACACACACCGGCCTCCACCTCATCCAGCTCAAACAGCTCTGACCACACTGACAACACACACACAACCGGTGATCAGTCAGTGTCCAGACTACAGCCGCACAAACACACACAAGACTTTACAAATTATACAGAGTGAAAAAAGGGAGAGAACTAGTACGTACGTGTTGCTTGTGTAAAGACGTCAGCTTTTTTTATGAAACTGATGGGTGTGCAGTGGCTCAGACAGTATAAGAGTTGATGATGATGGTTTATGAATATCAGAAGTGGTTTGATAAAGGTCCTGATGCCACAGAATACTAGCTGACAGATATCACTTCTGCTCGACTCAGACCCTGCTAAACCAATCTAACCAAGCAGACAACTGCCGAAAACACCCATTACAATTACATTAGTTGGGAATTAAATGTTTAATAAAGAAACAGATAGAAAGTTGTAAATCCAGCATGACTGAGATCTGCAGATGACCAAGTGAAGTCTTTACACCTTATAGCCTGAACGGGTTTATCATTAATATTAGTATGCCAGCATACATTTCAGCAAAATTATACAATGATACACTTTTAAAGATTCTAAGTTTAAAACAGGAATTAATTTATATGCATGTGTTTGATCTTTAATTGGTACTGTTATTAAGAGTATTTTATATATATATTCTTTTTTTAATATATAAAAAATATAAAATTCAGCTTTGATCACAGGAATAAATTATATTTTAAAGTATATTAAAATAGAAAACCATTATTTTAAATTGTAATAATATTTCACAATATTACTGTTTTTTCTGTGCTCTTGATCAAATAAATGCAGCCTTGATGAGCATAAGACACTTCTTTCAAATACATTAATAATAGTAATGCTTCCAAATTCCTGGTCGGTACTGTATATTTGAAACCAATCTGAGTTGTGTAGATGTAGTTCCGAGGTGTTTTATTGTGTCAGCGATGTGAGTAAGTGATGCTCTGCTGCCCTCTTGCGTTTGATACAAACTTTCAGCCTTAATGTACAGTAAACATCTAACGAGAAAACTGGCAGAAACCGGCGATGCTGTTTTACCTGGAGACAGTGAAGGAGAAGAAAAAAGAAAAAGTAAGCAAACCTTCGATTTTCTGTTAAAGTGCTGAGGTGACATGCGTTCTCACTATATTAGAGACTGGTTGTTTTACGACAGTTGACACGCTGTGCCAGACCATAATAAACATGACAGTCATATCGCTTTTGAGTCTCGAACAGTGTCTGTCTGTCTTCCTGTTAAGAAATACATAAAATAATCATTAACTGTTTATCTCTAAAAATCTCTAATATTGATTGTCCCTGTTCCTCGGTGTGTAGATCTACATGTACGGTTTGAGACACTTCAGTGACAACGAGCAGGAAAGATCACAGAACACCACATTAACACCGTGAATTCAATAATCCATATTTTTACTCCATAATCTGAATGTTAGATATAAAAAAATTAACATTGAGAGGTTTTTAATTAACATTGTGCAGATCTATCTATCTATCTATCTATCTATCTATCTATCTATCTATCTATCTATCTATCTATCTATCTATCTATCTATCGTCTGTCTGTCTGTCTGTCTGTCTGTCTGTCGTATGTTTGTCTATCTGTCTGTCTATCTATCTATCTATCTATCTATCTATCTATCTATCTATCTATCTATCTATCTATCTATCTATCTATCTATCTATCTGTCTGTCTGTCTGTCTGTCTACATCTATCTGTCTTTCTGTCTATCTATCTATCTATCTATCTATCTATCTATCTATCTATCTATCTATCTATCTATCTATCTATCTATCTGTCTGTCTATCTATCTGTCTTTCTGCCTGTCTATCTATCTATCTATCTATCTATCTATCTATCTATCTATCTATCTATCTATCTATCTATCTATCTATCTGTCTATCTGTCTGTCTGTCTATCTGTCTATCTATCTATCTATCTATCTATCTATCTATCTATCTATCTATCTATCTATCTATCTATCTATCTATCTGTCTGTCTGTCTGTCTGTCTATATCTGTCTGTCTGTCTGTCTATCTATCTATCTATCTATCTATCTATCTATCTATCTATCTATCTATCTATCTATCTATCTGTCTGTCTGTCTGTCTGTCTGTCTGTCTATCTATCTATCTATCTATCTATCTATCTATCTATCTATCTATCTATCTGTCTGTCTGTCTACATCTATCTATCTATCTGTCTGTCTATCTATCTATCTATCTATCTATCTATCTATCTATCTATCTATCTATCTATCTATCTATCTATCTATCTATCTGTCTGTCTGTCTATCTATGTCTTTCTGCCTGACTGTCTGTCTGTCTATCTATCTATCTACATCTATCTATCTGTCTGTCTGTCTGTCTGTCTTTCTGTCTGTCTGTCTGTCTGTCTGTCTGTCTGTCTGTCTGTCTATCTATCTATCTATCTATCTATCTATCTATCTGTCTGTCTGTCTGTCTGTCTGTCTGTCGGTCTGTCTACATCTATCTATCTGTCTGTCTGTCTATCTATCTATCTATCTATCTATCTATCTATCTATCTATCTATCTATCTGTCTGTCTGTCTGTCTGTCTGTCTGTCTACATCTATCTATCTGTCTGTCTATCTATCTATCTATCTATCTATCTATCTATCTATCTATCTATCTATCTATCTATCTATCTATCTATCTATCTATCTATCTGTCTGTCTATCTATCTGTCTTTCTGCCTGACTGTCTGTCTAGTCTGTCTGTCTGTCTGTCTGTCTGTCTATCTATCTGTCTGTCTGTCTGTCTGTCTGTCTGTCTGTCTGTCTGTCTATCTATCTATCTATCTATCTATCTATCTATCTATCTATCTATCTATCTATCTATCTATCTGTCTGTCTGTCTGTCTGTCTGTCGGTCTGTCTATCTATCTATCTATCTATCTATCTATCTATCTATCTATCTATCTATCTATCTATCTATCTATCTATCTATCTGTCTGTCTGTCTGTCTGTCTGTCTGTCTGTCTGTCTTTCTTTCTGTCTATCTATCTGTCTTTCTGCCTGTCTGTCTGTCTGTCCATCTATCTACATCTATCTGTCTGTCTCTGTCTGTCTGTCTGTCTGTCTGTCTGTCTATCTATCTATCTATCTATCTATCTATCTATCTATCTATCTATCTATCTGTCTGTCGGTCTATCTATCTATCTATCTATCTGTCTGTCTGTCTGTCTATCTATCTATCTATCTGTCTGTCTGTCTGTCTGTCTGTCTTTATTTCTGTCTATCTATCTGTCTTTCTGCCTGTCTGTCTGTCTGTCTGTCTGTCTATCTATCTATCTATCTATCTATCTATCTATCTATCTATCTATCTATCTGTCTTTCTGTCTATCTATCTAGATTCAAGATTCAAGATTCAAATAGCTTTATTGGCATGGTGAAAGAAATCTTTACATTGCCAAAGCATTCATAACACTATAAAATAAAAATAAAAATAAATAATAATAAAAAGAAAATAGAAATTACATGAAAATAAAAATAGAAATAAAAATATCTAATATTCTAATATTTATACAGTTGGTAGCTCTGTGCTGCTGGAGGCTCTTTGGTCGTGACAGGACCTCACGTACCGGGCAGCCAGGGTTGAGCTCGCTGGGCTTTCTCCAAGCAGGAGTGGGAGTTTGTCCAGATTTGATTTCTGATGGAAGTCTTTCTGGTGGGCTGTGAAAAGGGGATAGAAAGTGTCCCTAATGTCTGTATAAATGGGGCAGGAAGTCAAAAAGTGTAGCTCTGTTTCCACTTGATTCTCTGAGCAGTGAGGGCACAGTCGCTCTTCCCTCGGCAGCCAGCTCTGCCTGTGTCTGCCCGTCTCTATGCTCAGACTGTGTTCACTGAGTCTGTACATGCTCAGGACTCTCCTCAGTTTAGGGTCGCTCACTTCACTCAGGTATCCTGCCAATTCATATCTTCTGTTTAGGGCCAAATAGCATTCCAGTTTACTCTGTTTTTCTGTTGCATCTGTCCAATGTTTGAGGTATTTTTCTTTTTGTGTTTTAATGATTTGGTTTGGTCTGGCTATGTTTTTATGGTCAGTTTGTGACGTCAGCTCTAAGACCAGTCGGCCGAGGGCGTTTCTCTCTGGCTTCAGCTCTTGGCAGGTCAGGGCTTTGTGATGGAGGGTCTGTTCATCGCTAGTTTTTAAGTGGGCATGGAATTTAATAGCTCTTTTTTGAATGGTTATCACAAGGGGGTATAATCCTAGTTCTGCTCTACAGGCATTATTTGGGGTTTTGCGCTGAACTCGTAGCAGGATTTTGCACAGCTCGGTCTGCAGAGTCTCTATTGGGTGTTTGTCCCATTTAGTGAACTCTTGGTCTGTGAGTGGACCCCAGACTTCACACCCGTACAGCGCGATGGGCTCGATTACTGTTTTCATTATTTTTAGCCAGATACTGATTGGGATGTCAATTTGGATATTTCTCTTAATAGCGTAAAAAGCTCTCCGTGCCTTGTCTCTCAAGTCGTTAACAGCTTTTTTAAAATTTCCTGTGTTGCTAATATTTATGCCAAGGTAAGTGTAGTCCTGTGTGTGTTCCAGGAGCATGTTGTCCAATGTAAAACTATGATGTTGGTCTTGGCGGCTGGGTCTTTTTCGGAAAATCATTATTTTTGTCTTTTTGGGGTTAACTGCCAGGGCCCATGACTGACAGAAGCTGTGCAGGAGGTCTAGATGCTGCTGTAGACCCTCTCTAGTGGGAGACAGCAGCACCAGATCATCAGCAAACAGAAGGCACTTGACTTCAGTGTCCAGTAGAGTAAGGCCAGGTGCTGCAGACTGATCCAGAGCCCTCGCTAGCTCGTTTATGTAGATATTGAACAGCGTGGGACTTAAGCTGCAGCCCTGCCTCACTCCACGACTCTGAGGGAGGAATTCTGTGTGTTTGTTACCAATTTTTACTGCAAATTTGTTGTTTGTATACATTGATTTGATGATGTCATATGTTTTTCCTCCGATGCCGCACTGGATTAATTGAAGGAAAAGACCTTCATGCCAAATGGAGTCAAAAGCTTTTTTGAAGTCAACAAAGCATGAGAAAATTTTACTTTTGTTTTGGTTGATTTGCTTGTCGATTAAGGTATGGAGAGTGTATATATGGTCTGATGTGCGATATTCAGGTCGGAAGCCAATCTGACATTTACTCAGGACATTTCTGTCTCTGAGGAAATGGGCTAGTCTGCCGTTTAGGATGTTGCAGAAGAGTTTGCCTAGGTTGCTGTTTACACATATACCACGGTAATTATTAGGGTCAAATCTGTCTCCGTTTTTATGGATCGGGGTAATAAGACCTTTGTTCCAGATGTTGGGGAATATACCTAAACTCAGGATGATATTGAAGAGCTTGAGAATGGCTAATTTGAATTTGTGGTCTGTGTATTTAATCATTTCATTTAGGATGCCATCGACACCACAGGCTTTTTGCAGTTTCAGGGTTTGTATCTTGTCTAATAATTCAGCTAGTGTCATTGGAGAGTCTAAGGGGTTCTGGTAGTCTTTGATGGTTGATTCTAAAACCCTTAGTTTGTCATACAGGGCATTTTGTTCCTGATTTTTGTTTATATCACTAAAGAGGTTGGAGAAGTGGTTTGTCCAAACATCTCCATTCTGGATGGCTAGTTCTTGATGGTGAGATTTGTTTAGTGTGTTCCAGTGTTTCCAGAAGCGGTTGGATTCTAAGGATTCTTCAATTTCCCTGAGTTGACTTTTTGTGTTTTGTTCTTTTTTCTTTCTTAAAGTATTCCTATATTGTTTAAGTTTTTCATGATAGAGATGACGGATGTTCTCATTGTCAGCATCTCTGTGTTTCTGGTTGGATAGGATTCTTAATTCTTTCCTAAGTTTTATACAGTCGTTGTCAAACCATTTCTCAGTGGCATGTGGTCTTTTTGGTTTTCTTTTTGTGGTTTTCAAGTTGGATAATGTTGCTGATACCTCAAATATTCTGTTCAGCTCGTCTACTGCTAGGTTTGTACCTTCACTATTGTGCGGGAAAGGAGTGGCAAGGAATTGATCTAATAGGGCTTGGATTTTCGGTTGTTTAATTGTACTTAGATATGTATCTTTACTATTTTGTTTCCATCTATACATGTTTCTAAGTGAGCGGAGCTGGGTTTGTTTAGATGCTTCTTGGTTGGGTATTGCTCTGTTTAAGTAGAGGGTTATTTTACTGTGGTCTGATAGTGGGTTTAGTGGGCTGACTGTGAATGCTCTGAGGGAGTTTGGGTTAAGGTCTGTCAGAAAATAGTCAACTGTACTGTTACCGAAGGATGAGCTGTAGGTGTATCTACCGTAGGAATCTCCTC
This sequence comes from Vimba vimba, assembly GCA_022828995.1. Classification (NCBI taxonomy): domain Eukaryota; kingdom Metazoa; phylum Chordata; class Actinopteri; order Cypriniformes; family Leuciscidae; genus Vimba; species Vimba vimba. Next base: position 58,425,060 of record CM040817.1, on the reverse strand, counting down.
GAAGCCTGCCGTTGACTAGGAACAGACCTAGTGTGCGACACAGATGAAGAAGATTTGTTCCTGTTATGGTAAGAATGATGGAAGACCAGGGCAGAATGCAGTTAACAGTCTTTAATGAACAAAGGAAATAGTCCTCAATAATAGAACAAAAATCACAGGCTTAAGTCAGAGCCAGAACAGAAACTGCCAGACGACTGGAACTTTAGAAAAACAGCATCAACCTCCACGAGGCCAGAGGTAGGGACCCAGAGAAGCACCCAGCAAGTCAGGAGATGTGAGGCAGCAGATAAGGGCGAGCAGCAGTGAGCAGACACAGATCAGGTACTCTGTAAATAGGCACAGCTGGATAATTCTCAGTCTGATGGCAGTATTACTCACAGCAGAATTAATGGATTCTCTTTCCGCAAACAAGACAGGACAGGACAGGACAGGACTGGACAAGAGAGCTGACGTTTCTCACTAGAGGTCATTGAATAATCCGATAACAGGACAGGGCTAGGAAGAGAGAATAAGAGGCAGAAACAATCAAGAGGTAAAAGGGAACAGGTGAGAAGGGAACGAAAGGGGAAACAGCTGTAAGAGATAATGAGCGGAGGAATGGATGTGTGTGCGTGATTGTGTGTGCGAGTGAGTGTGTGACCACAAGAGGGAGACAAAGAAAAGAGGAAAAGAGACCAGGATCATGACAGTACCCCTTCCTCAACGAGCGCCACCTGGCGCTGCTGAGGACGACTGGCGAGACCGGAGGAAATCATCGATGAGCGAGGGATCCAGGACGTCCCGGGAGGGAACCCAGCTTCTCTCCTCAGGACCATACCCCTCCCAGTCGACGAGATACTGATGGCCGCGTCCCCGACGACGCATGTCGAGAATCCGGCGAACCCTGAAGATAGGGGTATCATCGACAAGACAAGGGGCAGAAACTGGACGAGAAGGGGGACGGATGACTGGCTTGATACAGGAGACATGAAACACGGGATGTACTCGGCGTAAATTAGGCGGAAGGTGAAGCTTTACTGCGACAGGACTAATGACTTTAACAATGCGGAATGGTCCAACAAAGCGGGGGGTCAACTTACGTGATTCGGAACGGAGAGGTAAATTTGAAGTGGATAACCACACTCTCTGACCGCAAACGTAGCGAGGACTCTTAATTCTGCGCTTATTGGCTGCAACAGTCATGCGTCTTCTAGCTCGACAGAGAGCAGATCGCACTCTCCTCCAGGTGCGTTTGCAACGGCTAATAAAAGCTTGCACTGACGGAACATTAGACTCAGAGTCTTGGGATGTAAATAACGGAGGTTGATAGCCAAGACAGCAATGAAAAGGCGAGAGACCGGTAGCTGAAGAGGGCAGCGAATTATGGGCATATTCAGCCCAGGAAAGTTGCTGTGACCAGGACGCGGGATTCTGATGGGTGAGACTACGAAGCATACGCGCGACAATCTGATTGGCCCGTTCTGCTTGACCGTTCGTCTGGGGATGAAACCCGGACGAGAGGCTAAGGGATGACCCAATCAGACGACAAAACTCCTTCCAGAATTGAGAAGAAAATTGGGGGCCTCTATCAGACACTATATCAGTAGGTAAACCATGTAGTTTAAAAACGTGATCAACCATGATCTGGGCGGTCTCCTTGGCAGAGGGGAGCTTAGCGAGAGGAATAAAATGGACCGACTTAGAAAAACGATCCACCACGGTGAGAATTACGGTGTTACCCTCCGAGGAAGGAAGCCCGGTGATAAAGTCGAGAGCTAAGTGAGACCACGGTCGTGTAGGGACCGGTAACGGACGAAGTAAACCGGCTGGAGGGGAGTTGCCAGCCTTAGTTTGCGCGCACGTTACGCAAGAGGCAATAAACCGTCGCACGTCTTGTTCCAAAGAAGACCACCAAAAGCGCTGACGGATAAAAGCAAGGGTGCCCCGGACGCCGGGATGGGCAGTCAATTTAGAGGTGTGTCCCCATTGAAGGACAGCTCGACGCGCGGATGCCGGAACAAAAAGGAGCCCCTTAGGACAGTTGCGCGGGACTATGGCTCGAGAAAGAGAACGCTTAACCAGCCTTTCTATTCCCCAGACGGTCGTGCCAACAACATGACCCGGGGGAATAATCTCCTCAGGCTCAGAAGACGAAGAGGAGTCGAAAAGACGAGATAGCGCGTCAGGCTTGACGTTCTTGGTACCCGGGCGAAACGAGATGGTAAAATCGAAACGGGTAAAGAATAGAGCCCAGCGGGCTTGACGAGCGTTTAGTCTCTTGGCCTTGCGGATATATTCTAGGTTTCGGTGATCTGTCCAGACAATAAAAGGAACGGGAGCTCCTTCTAGCCACTGTCGCCATTCGCCTAACGCTAGACGGATGGCGAGCAGTTCGCGGTTGCCCACGTCGTAATTGCGCTCAGCCGGGGAGAGACGGTGAGAGAAAAAAGCGCAGGGGTGTATCTTTCCATCAGCGGCGGAACGCTGGGAAAGAACAGCCCCGACCCCTACTTCAGAGGCGTCGACCTCGACTATAAACTGTTTAGTGAAGTCAGGGGTAAGAAGGATAGGCGCGGTAGTAAAAAGAGATTTTAGAACGTCAAACGCAGTCTGCGCCGATTCTGACCACCTAAACTGGGACTTGACTGAGGTCAGAGCGGTAAGAGGAGCGGCCACCTGACTGAAATTTCGTATAAAACGACGATAAAAATTTGCAAACCCGAGAAAACGTTGTAGCGCGAGGCGAGAGTCGGGCACAGGCCAGTCAGTGACAGCCTGGACCTTAGCTGGGTCCATACTGATCCCCTCTGCCGAGATGACTGAACCTAGAAACGTAAGTGAGGGAGCGTGGAAAGAACACTTCTCGGCCTTAACATAAAGTCGATTCTCTAATAGACGCTGAAGGACACGACGAACTTGTTGGACGTGCACCTGGAGTGATGGCGAGAAGATCAAAATGTCGTCGAGGTAGACGAACACAAAGACGTTGAGCATGTCCCGTAAGACATCATTGACTAAGGCTTGAAAGACCGCGGGGGCGTTTACCAATCCGAAAGGAAGAACCCGGTATTCAAAGTGCCCTAGGGGCGTGTTAAACGCGGTCTTCCATTCATCCCCCTCCTTAATACGCACTAGATGATAGGCGTTGCGTAAATCGAGCTTAGTGAAAATCTTTGCCCCCTGCAAGACTTCGAAGGCAGATGACATCAGTGGTAACGGATAACGATTCTTGATCGTGATATCATTTAAACCCCGATAGTCTATGCAGGGACGCAGGGAACCGTCCTTCTTTTTAACAAAGAAAAAACCGGCTCGCTGGAGACGAGGAGGGAACGATGGTACCGGCATTAAGCGAGTCAGAAAGGTATTTCTCAAGCGCCTCCCGCTCGGGAGCAGATAAAGAGTATAGTCTTCCCCGGGGGGGCGTGGTTCCCGGGAGAAGGTCTATACTGCAGTCATAGGGGCGATGAGGGGGGAGAGAAGTGGCCCGGGAACGACTGAAGACCTCCCGCAAATCGTGATACTCCTCCGGAACTCCAGACAAATCACCTGGCTCCTCCTGAAAAACAGTCACAGAAGAGACAGGGGGCACAGCAGAAGACAGACAATCAACATGACAAGACAATTTCCAAGATAAAATTGAGCCTTCTGTCCAGTTAATCTGGGGGTTGTGGAGAACTAACCACGGGTGGCCTAAAACCACTGGAGTGAAAGGGGAATGAAAAATAAAAAAATAAATAGTTTCTCTATGATTTCCTGAAACAGTAAGAGTCAATGGAGAAGTCCTCCTTTGTACCCTAGGAAGGGAACTGCCATCTAGGGCGAACAGAGGGGTGGAGTCTTGTAAATCTAAGAGAGGAATACCTTGTTCTAAAGCCCAAGTCTCGTCAACGAAGTTTCCCTCCGCTCCCGAGTCAATCAATGCAGCACAGGAAACTGATGATCCCAGCCAGCGGAGATGAACGGGAAGGGAAGTGCAGGACTTTGACGGAGAGACCCATGATGTAGCGCTCGCCAGCAACCCTCCGCCTACTGACGAGCGCTGGCTTTTACTGGACACCTGGAGACAAAATGATCAGCGGCTGCACAGTACATGCAAAGGCGATTCATAACCCTGCGTTGGCGTTCCCGTGAAGAAATACGAAGCCCCCCTAGCTGCATCGGCTCGGGATCTGCAGCAGATGGCAGTGGCGGCTGTGTCACTGTGGAAGCGGGAAGTAACGAAGCCTCCAATCTGCGAGCCCTTCGTCGCATGTCAAAGCGTCTTTCGATGCGGAGAGCCAGCTCGACCAGGGAATCGAAATTATCAGGAACCTCTCGGACAAAGACCTCGTCCTTAATCTCAGTATTCAACCCCTCGAGGAAGCGAGCAATGAGTGCCGGACCGTTCCATCCACTCGTTGTGGCCAGGGTTCGGAATTCTATTGAAAAATCGGTAACTGACCTCTTCCCTTGGCGCAAGGTGGATAGGAGGCGGGATGCTTCGTCACCGTGTGCAGACCGGTCAAAGACTCGGATCATCTCCTCCTTAAAAAGAGCAAACTTAAAGATACAGTCCTCCTCTGCCTCCCAGTTCGCTGCCGCCCACTCTCGAGCTCGTCCATTGAGAAGAGAAATCACATAAGCCACCTTAGATCGATCCTTGGCATAAGTTGACGGCTGGAGGGAAAATACGACCTCGCATTGGGTGAGAAAGGCTCGACACTGTAAAGGCTCACCAGAGTAGCACGGCGGGTTGTTAATACGTGGCTCAGAAGAGTCGCGCTGTCCAGCTGAAGCTGTGGTCTCATGACGGTAGTGATGGAACTGTTGGGTTAGATCCGAGAGCTGGGCGGTAAGAGAATCAACGGCACGTCTAGCGGCTGCTAAATCCTCTTCATGTTTTCCCAACAGAGCACCCTGGAGCTCTACAGCGGAGTGAAGGGGATTGCCACTCGCCTGGTCCATCTTATGATCGGATTATTCTGTTATGGTAAGAATGATGGAAGACCAGGGCAGAATGCAGTTAACAGTCTTTAATGAACAAAGGAAATAGTCCTCAATAATAGAACAAAAATCACAGGCTTAAGTCAGAGCCAGAACAGAAACTGCCAGACGACTGGAACTTTAGAAAAACAGCATCAACCTCCACGAGGCCAGAGGTAGGGACCCAGAGAAGCACCCAGCAAGTCAGGAGATGTGAGGCAGCAGATAAGGGCGAGCAGCAGTGAGCAGACACAGATCAGGTACTCTGTAAATAGGCACAGCTGGATAATTCTCAGTCTGATGGCAGTATTACTCACAGCAGAATTAATGGATTCTCTTTCCGCAAACAAGACAGGACAGGACAGGACAGGACTGGACAAGAGAGCTGACGTTTCTCACTAGAGGTCATTGAATAATCCGATAACAGGACAGGGCTAGGAAGAGAGAATAAGAGGCAGAAACAATCAAGAGGTAAAAGGGAACAGGTGAGAAGGGAACGAAAGGGGAAACAGCTGTAAGAGATAATGAGCGGAGGAATGGATGTGTGTGCGTGATTGTGTGTGCGAGTGAGTGTGTGACCACAAGAGGGAGACAAAGAAAAGAGGAAAAGAGACCAGGATCATGACAGTAACGTCTAGCGGCTGCTAAATCCTCTTCATGTTTTCCCAACAGAGCACCCTGGAGCTCTACAGCGGAGTGAAGGGGATTGCCACTCGCCTGGTCCATCTTATGATCGGATTATTCTGTTATGGTAAGAATGATGGAAGACCAGGGCAGAATGCAGTTAACAGTCTTTAATGAACAAAGGAAATAGTCCTCAATAATAGAACAAAAATCACAGGCTTAAGTCAGAGCCAGAACAGAAACTGCCAGACGACTGGAACTTTAGAAAAACAGCATCAACCTCCACGAGGCCAGAGGTAGGGACCCAGAGAAGCACCCAGCAAGTCAGGAGATGTGAGGCAGCAGATAAGGGCGAGCAGCAGTGAGCAGACACAGATCAGGTACTCTGTAAATAGGCACAGCTGGATAATTCTCAGTCTGATGGCAGTATTACTCACAGCAGAATTAATGGATTCTCTTTCCGCAAACAAGACAGGACAGGACAGGACAGGACTGGACAAGAGAGCTGACGTTTCTCACTAGAGGTCATTGAATAATCCGATAACAGGACAGGGCTAGGAAGAGAGAATAAGAGGCAGAAACAATCAAGAGGTAAAAGGGAACAGGTGAGAAGGGAACGAAAGGGGAAACAGCTGTAAGAGATAATGAGCGGAGGAATGGATGTGTGTGCGTGATTGTGTGTGCGAGTGAGTGTGTGACCACAAGAGGGAGACAAAGAAAAGAGGAAAAGAGACCAGGATCATGACAGTTCCGCTTTTGTTTGTTGTTTTATCATAATTGTGTCTCTGTGTGTGTGTAGGTGTGGGGAGGACGTCTCCTCCAGGCAGGTGTTTGTCCCCCTGAGAGTTAAGTGTGTCCAGCTCTTCACCTGTTCTGGCATTCAGGTCTCCACAGAGCAGCACACTTCCCTGTGACTGGAAGTAATTAATGTCTACTTCAAGAATGGAGAAACTGTCTTCATTAAAATAGGGAGACTCTGCTGGAGGGATATAAGTGGCACACAGGAAGATGTTTTTCTCTGTTGCGGTGACTGTCTTATTGATTTCTAACCATGTGTAGAATTGTCCTGTTTTAGCTACTTTGATGGCATGGGCAAGATTTGATTTGTACCAAATAAGCATGCCTCCAGAGTCTCTTCCTTGTGTCACTCCAGGCAGTTTAATGGATGGGATGATGAGTTCTCTGTAGCCTTTGGGGCAGCCGGTGGGTCCGTCTCCTCTGCTCCATGTCTCCTGCAGGATGATGATGTCTGAATTTTTGATTTCTGAATTGAAATCTTTGTTTCTGCTTTTGAGGCCAAAGGTAGATTATCTCAGGCCTTGAATATTCCAGCATGCTATAATAAATGCTTTGTTGTCCATGGGGTCGTAGTTTTGGTGATAAGTTTTGACCTATGACAGTAGGTGTGAGCAGATGAGGTTGAGCATCTGACGGATGTCTCTTAGCTCTGTTGATGGGTCTTGCACTGGTGCTGTTGTGGATGTTCTGCTCACTATCTGAGCGTAGCTGTGTCTGCCCGGGGCCTGCGGGGTATGAGGAGGGCAGGGGGTCGGCAGGAGTGGCTTTGGCCTGGCCTGATGTGCTGGATGTGAGGGTGTGAAGGCTGGGAGGAGATGCTCAAGTGCTGGTTGGGATGGTCTCAGCATGTGAGAGTGTTGTTGTCTTGACAGAAGTCTTCTGGATGTTCTCTCTGGGGGAACACTGTGTTTTCTTACAGGTCTGGGTGGAGGTTGTTGGACTCTGTTGCTCCTGGTGCTGTTGTGATTCCGACTCAGGGCCACATCTTTAAGAGTCCTGGCGAAGACAGGAACAGCAGTCTTGTACAGATGGACATGGTCGTAGAGGCATGAGGGGTCCAGGGTGGGGTGGTGTGCCAGGTGCACATTTGGTTTAAGTGCACAGGAGCGGGAGAGGTGGGCATTCACCCGCTGGATAGTGTCAGGGTGGAAGTCTTTTCGGGGCAGCAGTGTGGAGATGATAATTTTTGCATTTGGGAAGGTGGTTGAGGCCTTTTCAATCACTGTTTGTAGTGATGTAGCCGCTCTCTCCTGTTGGGCTCTCAGATCGTTGGTGCCGGTGTGTATTATTACATGGCTTGGGGATCCCAGTTTGTCAACACTTAGCCATTTGAGTGCACTCTGAGTGTTCGGACACCAGAGTTTGGCCACTCTGTGTTTGGGAAAAAGCTTCTTTTCATCAATAAATTTCCCGTTTGAATCTATTAAAAGAGCGACTTCCGGTCGTAGTGTTCCTTCTGTCGGTGTTGAGGGGTCGTCTGAGGGTGAGGCTGGTGAGGTGAGAAAAGGGTCTGATGGGAGAGGAGGATTCTGGCTGTGCTGGATCTCTGTTGTTTGAGAGTTGTTATCAGGGTGAAGAGTGTCCTGCTCCACCGGTTCCTCTGATGAGCTGAACTCGCTGTGCTGTGCTCCTCTGTTCTGCCTCAGTTCACTTATTTCTATCCTCATTGCTGTTAGTTGTGCCTTGTGTAACTCAGTCTGTTGTAAGAACTGTGTTTCCAGTGTCTCTAGCTGAGCCCTGAAGCCCTCTCTCTCCTGCTGGAGCTCCTTCACCTCGGTCTGCAGTGTAGAGAGCTCTCTCCTGAGGCTGTCCTCTTCTCTGTGCTTGGCTGTGGGGCTGTTGCTGGTCTGGTCTGTTGTCTGAACTGATTGCAGGGAGAAGATCATCTCCTTGAGCTGGACCATTTCTCCCTCTAGCTCTGTGAATCTCTCCCTCATGTCAGTGCAATAGCAGTGTGGATGGGGGTCTTTGGTCTCTTCTGTGCTCGAGGGGTCTCTGTGTTCTGTCTGTCTGTCTGTCTGTCTGTCTATCTATCTATCTATCTATCTATCTATCTATCTATCTATCTATCTATCTGTCTGTCTGTCTGTCTGTCTATCTATCTATCTATCTATCTATCTATCTATCTATCTATCTATCTATCTATCTATCTATCTATCTATCTATCTATCTGTCTGTCTGTCTGTCTGTCTGTCTTTCTGTCTTTATCTATCTCTCTGTCTATCTATCTATCTATCTATCTATCTATCTATCTATCTATCTATCTATCTATCTATCTGTCTGTCTGTCTGTCTTTCTGTCTTTATCTATCTCTCTGTCTGTCTGTCTGTCTGTCTATCTATCTATCTATCTATCTATCTATCTATCTATCTATCTATCTATCTATATCTGTCTATCTATCTGTCTGTCTTTCTTTCTGTCTATCTATCTATCTGTCTGTCTGTCTGTCTGTCTGTCTATCTGAGATATGTTTTAAGACTGGATTTGGGTGCAGATCAGGTAGAAGCAGCCCTACTGTGGTTATAAAGAGGGACCAGCCACAGAAAAAGCTCGATCACCCCGACACTTTAAGCCAGTTCTTGGAGTTTAGTGTAAGTGTTGATCTTCGTGAGGATTATAGGGGTGGAGTAAATTAGACAGATAGATCGGGAATGCATTAACTGCATAAATTCTAATGTAATGCATAAATGTAGCATTACAATACAGATTTTATTGTGCCAACGGTTTATCATACTTTTACAATGAATTTTCATAGTTTTAGATTGAAAGTCTAGAGTTGGAAGGGTAAATCAAAATCTATAAAATAATCTTGCCAACTTCCAATTGCATCTGCGCTTAGATTCTAAAACAGCGTGCTAAGACAGGTTGCTTTTTCACAGGACAACACTGATTGCAAAACGCTATTGCTTTTTGCAATTGTTTAAATATGCAGAATGGAGAATGACATTTAAATGTTGCAGCAGAGGGAAAGATTTTTAGTGAATAATGACTTAAATTTCAGTTTTGTTTGTCTACTATATGATAGAGCAGCACAATTACTTGTTAAAAGATTGTGATCTCCATTCAAACACCCACGTGATCTTATTTCTAAATGACAATGATTCTGAGCAGTTGCCATGTATCGGTATGAACATATATGCTCTATATAAATGATGTATGAACATATATGCTCTGATAATATAGTGTATAGGTTATATGCTGTTATAAAATAAATACATTTTCTGTATTCAGATATAACGTTTTTTTTTTTTAGTAGGCCTACAAATAAAATGACAAAATCTAGATGTTAAAATACATTCATATTAAATGTAATATTACAAAACAACACATTAATGAATTGAACCAATTTGGAATTATTAAACAACTCACAAAAATATTGACATTCATAAAAAAAAAATATATATAAAAAAAAAATAAAAAAATATTACAAGACCTTGTACTCAACAGAACAGATATTACTTTACCCTCTGAGAGGAGGTCAGATAAATAAAATAGGTTTGAAAGCAGTGAGGCTTGTCTTAAGTGAGACCACACTATGGATACGAGGCCTCCACACACGATAACGTCCTTTAGAAACTGTGTATACTGATTCTGAAACTCTTTAACTGCATTCTCCTCACGACTGTTAAAATAACAACAAACATCACAGAAAGTGCTCTCCTTGCTTTCACTGTTCCAGACAATGACTGACACCATGTATTGCTAGCACTTCTCCTGCTACTGCTTTCTCTCGAGACAAAGTGCTTGTTGTATTCCTCATTTGTAAGTCGCTCTGGATAAAAGCGTCTGCTAAATTAATAAATGTAAATGTAGCATATACGCGGGGTATATGTGTTAAAAATATGTGTAAGCAGATGAATATAGCTATAGAAGGTTAAATAATGATTGGGCTACAGAAGATAAAGTTCGTCTCAAGGAGGTGTTGAAAAAGTAAATAATAACACAGAGACAGATAATTTCAATTTGGTGTTGGTACCATGTATTAAGTGAAAACAAAGACAAACAATAATAACAAAATATTTCAAATCTGCAGAGAAGTTCAGTAGTTCACAGGAAAAAAAACAAACAAAATATAACTCAGGAAAACTGGAGAGTACTCAGATTAAAGACAGTCCACAACACACTATAGACTATATTCTTTGCTCATAAAAGATGAACATCGTGTCCAAATAACGCGAATGGTCCGTGAGATGCAATTAGTCCATGAGCCAGAACTTAGTGAATGGGTGTGTGTGTGTGTGTGTGTGTGTGTGTGTATGAGAGTGGAGGGAGTGAGCAGAGCTGCACAGCCTCCTACCAAACCCACAGGGGGCGATGATGTTGTTGGGGCAGGTTCTGTTCCAGGTAATAATAGCTCGCCATCAACTGGCCCGCAACTGGCCAATTCCCGCAGATATTCGACACACCGCGGCACCAGTCGGCTTCTAAAGACGACGGTGGTGGACACGAGTGCAGCTGCTCCGGTGGCTTCCCCCTCACACTACTGATTGGGGAAACTCACCGCAGCTTGTAAAACGCGCTTACGTGCTTGGTTGACATGCTACCATGTGACTCCTGCACAAAGATATGAATGAAGGGTGTGTTCAGGTGACTGGGAAAAATAGAACCATCGTTTTTAAGACGTAAGAACATTACTTTTATTAATTTTATTAATTAATTTTACTATTATTCTCTATTTATATATACCCTGGGTTACACCCTCCCCCCTTTAAACTCATGCACGTCCCCGTTGCATGTCGGAGCACTAGACGACACGAACCGCTGAAACAGTGTCAGACGCAGATGAAATACTTAAAGCATCAGACAGGCTATGGAGCAGAGACTGAACTACAGAGATTAGGGGATTACCTAAGATCGAGTATTGTAATCGCTCAGGCGGTACTCTGTGTCGTGTCGAACGTCTGAAAGTCAAGTTATTGTCAACTATGTCATTGTCAACTGAAGGCTCAACGAGAACAGCAGGCAATGGACTGGATTTTGCAGGAGGATCTTCATTCAACTGGATTTCGGTAAATGTCTCTTCAGGTTCAGGTAAGGTCTCAATTACAGTTTCTACAACCTCTTCCTCTTCCACACAGGACTCGGACTGCTCGCTGCTGAATTCCGACACAGACGGCGCAACTGGGGCTGGAGGACTGACAGGAGGTGGAATAGAAGAACTACAATCAGCAGCATCACTGGGAAGAACAGCATTTGGAACTCTGCAGTATCTTTCCACAGTGAATCGAGATACGGATGGGTCGAAGGTAAGTGGCTCCACATCTTCCATGCGATCATCACTAGCAGGTAAATCGATCAAATTGTCTGATTTCTGGTTTTGCTGGCGAATTCCCGACTTGGCAACATGGGCACACTCCGGCAACAGAACATTCTCAGCTACTGGTAAAAAGCTACATGGCAGGAGGAGATCTCTATGTAATGTATGCAGTGGTCCATCTCTATCCTCTGGCTTTACAGTGTAAACAGGGAGTTCACCAGCCCTTCTGACCACAACATAGATGTCCCGCTCCCACTTATCTGAGAGCTTGTGCTTTCCCCGGAGACGTACATTCCTTATGAGCACTCTGTCTCCCACTTCCAACGCTGACGGAATGACTCCCTTGTCAAACCGTGTTTTATTCCGCTCAGCTGTTTTTAGAGCATTTTTGGAAGCGATATGGAAACTTTCTTCCAAGCATAATTTAAGCCCTTGCACGTACTGAGAATGAGTTTTGTGTTGTGGTTCGCGCAGAGGTAGGCCAAAAGCCAGGTCGACAGGAAGACGTGGGGTTCTACCAAACATTAGTTCATATGGGGTGAAACCGGTTACGTCATTTCTTGTGCAGTTATATGCATGAACTAATGGCTTCACAAAGTCCTTCCATTTAGATTTTTGCTTGTCTTCCAAAGTACCCAGCATCCCCAGCAACGTCCGATTAAATCTTTCCACCGGATTTCCTCTTGGGTGGTACGGCGTCGTCCGACACTTTTGAATACCAGCAACTTCACACAACTCTTTGATCAGTTTTGACTCGAAATCTCGACCTTGATCCGTATGCAACCGTTCGGGAATTCCATAGTAGACGATGAAGTTATCCCATAAACATTTTGCTACAGTCCTTGCTTTTTGATTTGGTGTTGGAATGGCCACAGCAAACTTAGTGAAATGATCGGTTAAAACGAGAATATCACGGGTGTTACTTGTGTCGGGCTCAAGACTTAGGAAATCCATGCAGATTAACCCTCTGGGGTCTGAGGGGTTTTTGGGGTCCTTGAGATGTTCTGACATGCCCTGACATTTGTGCTTTTTTCAGTTGCTTATAAACATATTAATGGCAAAGGTGTAAATTCACTCTATTTAGCACAAACAGGGCTACCATAATATGTGAACAACTTGCATGTACATGTTTTTATTTTTGATAGAATAATGTTTATGCATGGTTTTTTTAAAAACAAAAAACTAAAGTTTCTGAAATAAGGCCATAAAACACATTCTAAATATATGTAAATAAGACTTTTGACTAATGGATGTCATTGCCTAGAATTTTTTCTTCAAAATTATGTGAAAATCATCCTGCCTAATCATTCACATAACACAATACATTGATTTAAATCTTGTAAAACACTTTTTGTTTGGAAAGGCCATATGCGGGTGGGCGTGATTCACACCTGAGGAGTCAATGGGGCCCGCATAATGAGGCTGCATACGTAATGAGCCTTTCATTCAGGTGTGTGACTGAGCCACAAGAATGCAAGGACAATATATAACTGGTTTGTTGTTTTTTCCACAAATTTTGCTTGCAAATTGTACAATATCCAAGGTAAACATTTCTAGTAATTGTGCAGTTAATTGTTCTCATACTGTATTTTCAGATTTGGAATATATTCTCTTCCCAAATGTGTCACTAATAAAGCATAATAAAATTATTTAAAGAGAAGGCTTATAATGAACTTTTAAGATTTTGTTTACATCTATCCTTATATATATATATATATATATATATATATATATATATATATATATATATATATATATAATTTTTTTTTTTTTAAGGTTATACAATTACAACAACATTTAAAATTGTAGCAATATTTCCAGTGTAATCTTTCTTTGTATTCGCGATTCATATTAAAACAGTATTTTTGCCAGCTGTAGTAGCTCCACAACAGCACGCATCTTTGCGTTCATTCATTCCGATTAGAACAAAGCAAACAGAACTGACCTAATTCCTCAGCGGGATCCGTTTGCTCCTCGAAATGATACTTCCAGAACTTCTGAGGTAAATTTTTGCAGGATTATTATCAAGATAGTATTATTCCTCACAGCATCGTAAAGTACATAAGTCTGAAAGTGAACTCGCGGTGTGTGTTATCCAGCTGATGGGCGTTTCACAGGTTTGTTTGGATCGGCTCACATTTGCGTTTGAATAGCGCGCGCTCTCCGTGGGCGGAGCACATTAAAACTTAATTAGCTGAGATGAGAACGACTGACATCTCTCTCTTTGCATACATATTACATAAACTGAATATTTGTTTTTTATAAAAATTACTTCGTTTAAAAGAAGAGAATTCAAGCTTCATGCCTGTATGTCTGTATGCCTGTTTGACTGAGTATTCGCTGAGTTATGGTTCATTTTCGGACGCGTTTCAGAATGGACTACACTGACAGAGAGGAGGCAGAACTCGCTTCGTGTTTATTTTTCTTTATTTGGCAAAAAGCACAACACTTTGTTTTTATTGTGAGTATACACAAAAATAATACACATTTAACAGAATCGATTGATGTATGAAACTCCAATGGAAAATCAAAGTCAACCGAGTATTTATGAGTTTCTTTTACACTGCTAAAAAAAAAAGCGAGCTGGTATCGCCGGCGATACCGCCGACCTCAGGGGGTTAATTCGAGAGGACGAGATGTTTTGATGCTAAGCAGTGGAGCAGCTCGTTCAGGAAGAGCTTTCCGTCGCTCACAGCGACCGCACGTTTTGATCTTGTGCTCAACGTCATTAGCCATCTTTGGCCAGAAAAATCTGGTGCGAACAAGGTCTAAAGTGCGCTCAATTCCCATGTGGCCCATTTCATCATGGAGACTCTTTAGCACCGCTGGACGAAGACACTCTGGAAGAACAAGTTGGTAAGTAATATCTTCATGGTCTTGCCGTTTCCTGTAGAGGACTCCATCAATCAGCTCAAACCTTGCCCACTCCCTCAACAAGAGAGGTAACTCGGGCAACTCTGTTCTTGCCATTGGAGGGATCTTTTCTCCAGTCTCCATCTGATGAATCAGCTCTCGAATGGTGGCATCAGCCCTCTGTTCCTCCTTAATGCTGAGATGAGACAGGGCTGAAGGTAGCTGATCTTCTTCAGTAGTATAACTGTCAGGGACTGCCTTTGCTGTGATGGAGAGGGACTCAACCAGCGTAATGCCCTCAGAACCAGGACTGACAGGCTGAGCAGCTCGGACGAGACAACCTTGACAGATGGCCTCAACAATTTCTAAAGAAATCAGGTTTGAGTCGGCAAGACGGTTTTCCAAGAACTGTTGAAAGAGCTCATGATCTTTAGGTGCTTCATCAAGACACTGGTGAGGACGTCGGGAGAGTGCATCTGCATCTATATTCTGTTTCCCAGCCCGGTACAGAAGTTTAAACGAGTATGTAGAGAGTGCGGCCAACCAGCGGTGACCAGTAGCATCCAACTTGGCGGAGGTGAGTATGTAAGTCAAGGGATTGCTATCTGTCACAACGGTAAATGTGGCTCCATACAGGTAATCCTGGAACTTTTCAGTGACACTCCATTTTAATGCCAAGAATTCCAGTTTGTGGGCTGGGTAGCGGCTTTCGCTCTTAGACAGGCCTCTGCTTGCGTAAGCAATCACTCTCAGCTTTCCCTCCTGTTCCTGATAAAGTGCAGCTCCTAGTCCTGTCGTACTGGCATCTGTATGAAGTATGTATGGTTGGGATGGATCTGCAAACCCAAGGACTGGAGCTGTGGTTAGTTTCTCAATCAATGTGGTAAAAGCGACTTGACAACTGGGACTCCAACGTTCTCCAAAAAGCTGATTTTGACTTTGGTATTGGACGTTGGATGGCTTGGTTCTGGACTTCCGTGCAGGTAAGTACCCACGGGTAAGGTTGTTCAGAGGTTTGGAAATGATGGAATAGTCTCTAATGAAACGGCGGTAGTAACCCGCAAATCCCAGAAAAGAGCGTAGTTCCTTTAGGTTGGTGGGAATTGGCCAGGATTTGTTGGTGGTTATCTTCTCTGGATCCGTTTCTACTCCTTCCTCTGACACAATATGACCCAGGTAGCGGACGAATGTTTGGAAAAACTTGCACTTCTCTGGTGACAATTTTAATCCGTACTCTCTCAACCGGTCCAGCACTCGTATCAATCTCCTCTCGTGTTCTTCAAGGGATTTGGAGAAGATTATTAAATCATCCAAAATCCAAAATTATTAAATCCACCCATGCATCGCTCCATCAACCGCTGGAACGTACTGGGAGCATTAGTGACCCCCTGGGGCATCTTGTTGAATTCCCAGAATCCCAGGGGTGTCACGAAAGCAGTCTTGGGCTTATCTGCTTCGTGCATTTCAATCTGGTAATAGCCTGACTTCAAGTCCAGGACTGAAAACCATTTTGAACCGGTAAGCGCCGTAAAGGATTCTTCTAACTTTGGAAGAGCGTAGGCGTCCTTGATGGTCTGGAGATTAAGCTTCCTATAGTCGATGCACAATCGGATATCCCCATTCTTCTTCTGTACCACGACAATAGGAGAAGAAAAGGGTGATGTGGACTCACGGATAACACCTGCCTCCAGAAGCTCACTCAGATGGCTATGAACGGCTTCTATGTCATTGGGATGGATTGGTCTAGCACAGTGTTTGAACGGAGTTCCATCATGAAGCGTGATGTGATGCTTTACCTTGCTCGTGCATCCAAAGTCGAGGTCATGATGTGAGAAGACCTCTGACATGTCGCTTAATCTCCTTGTGATTCGCTCTTTCCACTCCGATGGTATGGGAGAGTCACCAAAATCAAAATTGAGAGAGGTAAGTGCAGGTTCTGATAGATAGCCTTTCACCTGATGCTGTGACAGAATGCAGTGGTACGTTCCAAGCTCTGCAATGACACTCAATGGTGGAATGTAGAGGTCCTGCTCTGACTCATTTGTTACGACCACTGGGACTTTGTAGGGCGCATGAGCCGGAAGAGTGAGAAGGCAGTTGCTAACACATAGACCACCAGGCAGGATGGACGCAGGATGCTGGACGAAAACAGACTGGCTGAATCTGGGAGAGGCGACGTTAGCAGAGCCCTCGATGATGAATGTGCGGCCGGCCGGAACACGCACTGGGACTTTGCTGAGGAGTCTCACTACTCCAACATGGCCACTGTCTCTCTGCTGGTGTGACAACTGGAGGATCTTTAACACGGCTCTGTAACCTTGCGAGCTAGGTTGGAACGTTGGTAAGTTGCTCTGCAGGTATTGCTCATATAGGGGTTCAAGCGTATTCATTCCAATCAGAACAGTGGATGAAACTTCAGGACAGACATCAGGTACAACCAAAGCCAAGGTTGAAACATCACACTCCCTGCCCATAAAGTCCTTCGGAAATTCCACCACCATCTCCACATAACCAAGGTAAGGAACTGACTGTCCAGCAGCACCTTCGATGTATAATAGATTATGTAAAGGGTTAATTTGTTGATCTTGCAAATGTTCATTGTAAAAAGAGGCAGATACTGTGGTCACCTGCGAACCAGTATCAAGCAGACACTGACAGGTGTGACCAAAGACAGCAACTTCGGCGGTGCATCTTGACCCCACCAGACCTTTGGGGAGATGGGCTATGGCCTCCCGTTTGGACTGCTGGAGGTTTGCGCACTGCACAGACTTCTTCAACTTTGCGGGACAGTGTGGGTCCAGCACAGTTCCTGTTTGTCCCCCAACAAGAACTGAGTCTAGTTTAAATGTTCGCGTACTGATTGATTCCGCTTCTGCCACTTTGGTTTCTTTTCACTGAACTGTCTTTTCTTAGCACTAACAAGTTCTGGATTGGGCCGGTTGTCACATTGCGGCCTGATGTGTCCATCTTCTCCGCAGCGGAAACAGAACCCGGGCTTTGGACTTGCAGAGGGATCACTCACAGCAGCTGCCATGTTCTGTTTTCCACGTGACTTTAGAACTGGATTGGGTCTTGGAGTGTAAGGCTGTCGGCCATGAGACTGGTTTGCAGTTAGAACAGCCAGTTGACGCTGTATTGCAGCCATCTGTTCAGTAAGTTGTTTGGTGATAATAGTCAATGTCTCCCATAATTTATTTTCCTCTTCCCCATATGCATTCTGGGCTTGTGACGTTACTTTCTGTCTGGCTCCGCCTCCTCCCAGATGCTGTTTCATTCTTTGTGTCTTTACAGCCTCGCGATCTTCTTCAGTTCTTAACAGCAGCAGTAATTCAGCGAAAGACGGTGGTTTCTCTTTTTTCTGTTTAAGCTGCAGTTCAGATATTAGGACATTGTCCCAGCATTCTCTGCAAAACTGATTAAGAAGATGTTTATTAACTTCAGCTTTTAGTGCACCTCCCCCCTTTACTGCAAGGTTTAAAACAACTTGTAATCGCTGCAGGTAAGCTGAAGGTTTTTCACCAGCGTTTTGAAGAGTATCCATAAATTTTGCATACAACTCCTCCCCGTCCTGCACTGTCCCATAGGCGGAATCAAGCTGTTGGATGTAGATGTTAACTGACATGTCAGGACTTAGATGTTTCACCATGTCAGCGGCTGGTGGCAGGAGACTGTCGAGGATTTGTCGCGATCGTTGGATTTCAGATATGGCAGGATCACTGAGAACCAGATCCACACTAGACCGCCATGTGTTGTAGTCCACTTCATGTTGTGGTCGTGGCACCTTTCCAGAAAACACACGGAGTCTGTGGGAAGAGCGCAAATGCACAGCAGTATCCTCAGACTTGACAATGTGTTCTACCACATACCTCTGTAACTCAGGAGGGTTGAGGTCTGAAGCAGTGAAGTTGATAGTGGCACGTCACTCCTCTGGATGAGCTATGGAAGCAGTGGCAAGCAGTGAAGATGGAGCAGCCATTTTATACGGTGACTGAGTTGTTGCATTCACTGAAGACTGCTCTGCCTTAACACCAACACCGGCTTTGACATCAGGGCACAGCTCTGAGATTGATTTGCTGATCTGGCCCATCATCTCGTTCAGCACTTCAGCATAGTTTTGTCCAGTCAGTTAAGCAACTTCTTTTAAGTCAGCTAAATATGTCTGAGTTTTAGAACTTCCCACATTTGCAGTATATATTTGAGATAGATTCTTAATGTAATAAACGGTACCGGTCTTGGAAGTTTGCTTATATGGTAGAAGTGGATTCAGTAGAGTCAAAGGTAAGCCAGACTCAAACTCAACAATGAGCATATCGTGAAACTCGGACTCGGGCGAATCAACAGTAAGAGCACGATTTATCCTACCATACTGCTCGAGAAACCCTTCTACTTCATCAGCAACCTCGGACTCTGTGACCAATACTGCATTTGGTATTTTAATGTCAAGTGTTTCAAAAATATTCATGGTCGAATTAATATTGGTGAGACTGATTGTTCAGACCTGTGTATACTAAATACCCTTTCAAGACCTCCTGGCTGGCTCTGTCATGATGTGAGAACGAGGAAGCAATAGCAGGTGCAATAAACTCTTTATTTGAAACACAGATGAACATACAAGGCAACAACACTGGCGGGTGACGCAGGGACTTCGATGGTCAAACACGGGTGAGTCTGGGCTGGTGCTGAGTGAAGTGACGGTGATGGGGAATTCCGGCGTGAATGACGAACAGAACAGCGAACAGGAATCCAGGAACAAACACCACACGATCACAGAAACGGGAACAGGAACACAGGATCAGGACACCAGACAGCACAAGACTTCAACAACGATCTGACAATGGAGAGGAGAAAACGTTGAGTATTTATGGAAGTGATGATGAGTCGCAGCTGGCGCCGATGATGATTGCAGATTGATGAATGAGCATGATTGCTCCGGCCACACCCACAGATCCACGCGACACACACATACACAAATAACAAATGCACGAGACAAAAAGAAAGCAATGCATTCGTGAACCGTGACAGGCTTGCCACAATTATGTAGCATATACGCGGGGTATATGTGTTAAAAATATGTGTAAGCAGATGAATATAGCTATAGAAGGTTAAATAATGATTGGGCTACAGAAGATAAAGTTCGTCTCAAGGAGGTGTTGAAAAAGTAAATAATAACACAGAGACAGATAATTTCAATTTGGTGTTGGTACCATGTATTAAGTGAAAACAAAGACAAACAATAATAACAAAATATTTCAAATCTGCAGAGAAGTTCAGTAGTTCACAGGAAAAAACAAAAACAAAATATAACTCAGGAAAACTGGAGAGTACTCAGATTAAAGACAGTCCACAACACACTTAAACTATATTCTTTGCTCATAAAAGATGAACATCGTGTCCAAATAACGCGAATGGTCCGTGAGATGCAATTAGTCCATGAGCCAGAACTTAGTGAATGGCTGTGTGTGTGTGTGTGTGTGTGTGTGTGTGTGTGTGTGTGTGTATGAGAGTGGAGGGAGTGAGCAGAGCTGCACAGCCTCCTACCAAACCCACAGGGGGCGATGATGTTGTTGGGGCAGGTTCTGTTCCAGGTAATAATAGCTCGCCATCAACTGGCCCGCAACTGGCCAATTCCCGCAGATATTCGACACACCGCGGCACCAGTCGGCTTCTAAAGACAACGGTGGTGGACACGAGTGCAGCTGCTCCGGTGGCTTCCCCCTCACACTACTGATTGGGGAAACTCATCGCAGCTTGTAAAACGCGCTTACGTGCTATGATTGGTTGACATGCTACCATGTGACTCCTGCACAAAGATATGAATGAAGGGTGTGTTCAGGTGACTGGGAAAAATAGAACCATCGTTTTTAAGACGTAAGAACATTACTTTTATTAATTTTATTAATTAATTTTACTATTATTCTCTATTTATATATACCCTGGGTTACATAAACGTAAATGCGCTCACCTAAACAGCAGTTTGCCAGGTAGAGGAGAATGGAGAAAGACTTTATTTGCAAACTAAATAAATAAATTAACTATCAATTCAAGTTATAAATACTATCACGTGATTTAATTTATGGTAAGAATAACAATAATTCAACAAACGCTGATGCGGTTTCTCCACACTGGGACACCCTTCTGGCTCAGCCACTGGTGCAGATTCTCCCACAATGACATGAAACTCTTTACAATAACTCCTAACTTAAACAGAAATAAGAGTGTGTTGTAGACATTTACGTTTGCATGTGTTCTGCATACATCCATACACTGATGTGTGTTAGACTAGTGATTATGACACAGTGCTCATTTCCAGGATCTGAGTTCACCTTGTCAGAGTAGCCATAATGATTGAGCACTCTGTGGTCACCAACATCTGGACCCAGAGGTCAATGTGCAGCTAGAGTTAGGGTCAGGTCAGGGTCAGGGTCAGGGTTAGGGTCAGGGTTAGGGAGAGGTACTGGTCCACCACATCCAGATGCTGATAGCACCTCTGCTTTCATACCATGAACATGCATAAACATGAACAAACATAGATAGACAAACTCATCAACACTCTTGACTTGTGTCACTGTCCCTTGAATGTGGTTTAAGCTTTCCCTCACAATCAGATTTAATGTGTGGGCGAAGCATGGCAAGTGCTTCCATTCAGCTTTCCGGAAAGCTGCTTTCATGTTGCTGGCATTGTCAGTCACACAAGCAACCACTTTGTTTGAAATTGGGCTCTCTGGGCTCTCCGCTGCAGCTGCACAAAGGGGATCTAAATAATTTGAAGAGAAATTTAAAATAATTATATATGTTTTAATGAAACTATGGCTGATGGTCTAAATGGATTAATCTAACAGCCTATCACACAGTATAAATCAACATGACAACAGTCTCCTACACAAACTCAAACAGGTATGAGGCTCTCTGTGTTTTCAGCATCTACACACACACACACACACACACAGTCTCACTGTATGAGGACACTCCACATGATCTTCATCTCCAGAGCTGCTCTTCAGAGTCACTTCACAAGCTTTCCCCCGTTTCATCTGAGAAAAACTACTGTCAAACACACACTGAAACTGTCTGATTACATTTAAAATGAAAGTTTTTACTCATTTCAAAACACATCATATTTGATGCTCCATTTGTATTCAATCATAAAACATAGAATCCAGAAAAATATAATAAAACACACTTTAGGAAGAAAAATCAAAAATAAATGTGCAGTAGGTGTCGGTGTGCAACTGTTCAGCTGTTCCAAACCCTCCTGTAAAACACACGAAGAAGAGGAAAACGAAAGTAAAAGCATCTGGGCCTCGTTTATCACCGCTGCGTCGCACAGAACAGGCCCTGAGAGACGCGGACGACACTTCCGACGCATAAGCTGTGATTTATAAAAACAAACTTGACGGGAAAATGTGCGCATCTGCACGCAAACTGTGACCTATGTGTACGAACGTTTTGGAGACGGAGCAGTTTGGCGAACCGATGGTGAGCTGGAGTTAAATTTCGTTTTGGTCGCTTTTAGACAGAGCATTTTAAGAAAATTATACATATACAGAAAGATAATACAACTATAATTTCACTCACCAAGCCTGTCACATGAAGCAAACATCCATCCATTCCTACATGTCCGAGCGCGCTGGGCCGTTTAGTGGAACTGACGCATTAATCTAACGGCAGATGAAGGACAACCGTACATCTTCATTATGAGTCATAATCATAAATACAGTGCATGTTCACAATAACAGTTTAGAACAGACGAAGAATCTGCCAGAAATTACAATCTTTTGAAGTTAAAACATGAAGTTTTATTGAGAAAGGTTTATTGAAAACGAATATGTTTCTGAAAGTTTCCCCCCATTTCCTCTTCAGTTTTAGGATGTTGTTTTTGTGATGTGAAATCGAAAGTATTTTTGAAGCAGACATTTACAGTAGACAGACAGATGAAGCCTGACGTCAATGAACAACAATCTGATATTATTAAACTGAATATTTCAGTTCATATATAGCAATTATGGTTAGTAGTTATACAGTATGTCTATTATAATTCTGCTTACTTTTACTCATTCAGTTATTTTAGGATCATTTGAAAGTAATGAAATCAATCATCATTGTGAACTTGAAGTAATGATTAAATGACAAACGATTCAACAATTAATAAAGATTGGGTAAATATGATTGTAAAATGATATTAAACTGTAATAGAGAATATAACAAATCAGCTTCAATTTTCCCACTCAAAGTTTTAAACACAATTTCTGTTCCCCAATGAATTAATATTTAGAGTCAGTTAAACTCATTAAACAATCAGAAATGATTAAGACCATTCGGTTATTTTACATGGCAATATATTTGTCTGTAACTCACTTTATTTTATAGATAGTTTTTGCTGTTGCTGTTGTTGATGATAACTCCACATTCTTCATTATTGTCTTAAATAAGATGTTCTTCATCTGTGTAAAATGGTGTCATCTCCAGGTGATGCTGAAGGATTGAGTGTTTCCAGAAACCAGTGCTGATCAGTTTTCAGTGTCAGTTTAGCTGCAGTATGTCAGAGGAAAGAGGAAAGGACTCTCTCTCTCAGATGAGTCTCTCAGAGAAACACAGGTAAGACTGCGTCTGTTTTCATCAGTTTAAACTCGACTGGACTTTGTTTCCCTGTCAATAACACAACTTTAAGCATATTTGCACATTTTTTGCACAATTTCTATTTTTAACTTCTTAAATTAACTCTGAGATTGTCTATAAAGCCCTGTTTGCTCTATAGAAAACATCACAGTTAATAATTTGTTAAAAAACTTCTAGACGCTGAATTAATCCAAATAAATGACTTCAGTTTTTAGATCATACAATTATTGACAGACATTAGGAAACAACTATACACTTAATTTAATTCAAGTATGCTAACACAACTGTGTCACACAGACATTTCTGCTCTCTATTTCTGTCAATAAACAAAAACTTGAAATGTTCTCATAAATTAGAGTGAAGTATTTTTTAACATATTAAATCTCTCTCATATATATTAAAGAAATCGTTAAACTAATGTGAGCCAGTAAAATAAAATAGTAGTTAACAATAAAACAGTAAATTGTGTGAGTGTGTGTATTTCTGTGGAGGATTAGATAAAGACACAGATGTGTTTCACACACAGTTGATCCTCCTTTACTAAAGTGTTTTCTCTCTGTTCTTTGTGTCATCAGTGTAAGATCAGCCTCACATGTGTCCAGCTCTGTGTCTCTGAAGAGTGATCAGTCTAAAGGTTATGGACCAAACTTCAGTGAGAAAACACCATCATCTAATAAAAGGTATTTTGTGTGTTTACATTGCATTATATTGTTGTATTATTTGTCTACAGTGGTGTATATGAATGAACTTGACTGAATGAAACAATAAGTCTCAATAAAACTCAGTTCCTGGGAACCTTATGAAACTCATTCCAGTAACACAATTACACAGGCAGCCACAAGGAGACACAAATACACTATGGAGAATAGATCATGAAACTAAACATGTGTATGTTTATCCATCCGACTGTAGTCATAAATGGACAAATGCACAGCTATACTGCATTTAATTACTATTTGCAACATTAAACCTTTTCAAATGAGACTAAAGTATCTCCTGTAGTAAAGTGTTTTCTCTCTGTTCTTTGTGTCATCAGTGTAAGATCAGGCTCACATGTGTCCAGCTCTGTGTCTCTGAAGAGTGATCAGTCTAAAGGTTATCCACCAAACTTCAGTGAGAAAACATCATCATCTAATAAAAGGTATTTCATAAGTTTCAATTTTTTTGTCACACGTTGTCTGTGTTTAAAAGTTGTATCAGTGAATACCAATCATGAAACATTTTTAGATCCAATATTTATCATTATTTATCATTGAATCATTTATCATGATATTTCTTATTGACTACTCTGATAAATATTTGATCTGATAAATATTTATCAGAGTATTCACAGCTAATGCTTTTCCTCTTTCTGTGAAATTTTGCCTGGAAAATCAGTATTTATTTGATTTATTTGATTACAGGCTTCAATATGAGACATTAGACTCAGACGTTCAGACTCACAGGAACCACGAGAATTTCAAAGACAATCTTCTAGGAATCTTCCAGGTAGGAAAACACATTTTTATAAATGTTTAATATTCTAACAAACAAATATGTTATTGAACAAAGACATTTTATTTAATTCCTCCAGATCCATTTTTTCCTTTGAAGCTCTTATATATTTTTTATTTTTCTATTTGTTAAAAATATCAGCTGGTTAACATGTTAGTCTTTTAACTGGATTTTTTTTATAGATATTATAGTTATTGAATAAATTGTGTTGAGCAAATGTAGATGTACAATTTGGTTTAAATTGTGTCTTTTTTCTTACTTTTGTTTGTAGGATCTTGAGAGCAAAATAATCACGTTTCTGAAGAATGAGCTGGAGAAGTTTAAGAAAATATTACACAAAGAGAACACACAACACTTTGTGAAGGACTTTATTGAGAACAGATCCAGTATCAAAGAATCAGCTCTTGATCTCACACTACATTACCTGAGAGAGATGAAGCGAGATGAAGCTGCTCATGCTCTAGAAGGTTAGAGACTCATGATCATCTGTCTGATTGTCTCTTATAAATGTAGGAGAGAAAATGAAGACTAAAACTGTCTATTTTCTGTTCCTGTGTTTAGATGAGCTGCTCTTCATTCCTCAGCTGAAATGTGGCCTAAAGAAGAAGTATCAGTGTGTGTTTGAAGGAATTGCGAAGCAAGGTGACTCCACACTTCTGAATAACATCTACACAGATCTCTATATCACTCAGGGCGGCAGTGAACAGGTCAATACTGAACATGAGGTGAGACAGATTGAAGTTGCTTCCAGGTGTCATGAAGCAGAAGAGATACAGGTTGAATGCACAAATTTGTTTGAAGCTCCTGAACAAGACAAGGAGATCCGATCTGTACTGACAAAAGGAGTCGCTGGCATCGGGAAATCAGTCTCTGTGCAAAAGTTTGTTCTGGACTGGGCTGAAGGAAAAGAAAATCAAGATATCAGCTTCATATTTCCTCTTCCATTCAGAGAGATGAACTTAAAGGAGAAAGAAAAACTGAGTTTGATGGACCTTATAACTCAATTTTTTCCAGAGACAAAAGGACTGAACCTTACAAGAAGGAATCAATTCAAAGTGCTGTTCATCCTTGATGGACTGGACGAATGTCGCCTTCCTCTGAAGTTTGATTGTAATGAGACGTGCCGTGATGTATCGTCACCAGCCTCTCTGGATGTTCTCCTAACGAACCTCATGAAGGGAAATCTGCTTCCTTCTGCTCTCATCTGGATCACCACCAGACCAGCAGCTGCCAGTAAGATTCCTCCTGACTGCATCAACCGGCTGACAGAGATACGAGGATTCAGTGACACACAGAAGCAAAAGTACTTCAAAAAAAGATTCACTGATCAGAATCAGGCCAACACAATCATAGATCATGTTAAACAATCAAAGAGTCTCTTTATCATGTGCCACATCCCAGTCTTCTGCTGGATTTCAGCCACGGTTCTCCAGAACATTCTGGAGGAGAAAAGAAATAATGATGTGAAAAACACTCAGGCTGATGCGATCTCTAAAACACTGCAGGAATCAAACACTGAAGACACTCCCAAGACCCTGACACAAATGTACACACACTTTCTCCGCTTTCAGATCCAGCAGAGCCGCCGAAAGTATGATGGAGAATACGCACCAGATGTTTCCTGGGATAAAGACGCCATCCTTTCACTGGGGAAACTGGCGTTTCATCAGCTGGAAAGAAACAACCTGATCTTCTATGACACAGACCTGGAAGCCTGTGGTATTGACGTCTATAAAGCATCAGTGTACTCAGGCATGTGTACCCAGATCTTTAAGGAGGAAACGGGGATCATTCTTGGTACCATGTACTGCTTTGTTCACTTGAGCATTCAAGAGTTTATTGCAGCCCTTTATGCACATCTGTTTCTAGACATCAACAAGACAAGTGTGTTTCTTCATGAGTCTACAGAACAGGAAAACAGAAATGAAACCATGATTGATTTGCTCAAGACTGCAGTGGACAAGGCGCTCGAGAGTGACAATGGACACCTGGACCTTTTCCTTCGCTTCCTCCTCGGTCTGTCACTCCAGTCCAATCGAGGACTCTTACGAGGTCTGTTGACACAGCAAGACGGCAATGACCAGAGCAACAAGGAAATAGTTAAGTACATCAAGCAGAAATTAGAAGATAATCTTCCTGCAGAGAGATCCATCAATCTGTTCTACTGTCTGAATGAACTGAACGACCAAACTCTGGTGAAGGAGATTCAGACCCACCTTAGCAAAGGAAGTCTCTCAACTGGTGACCTTTCACCTGCCCAGTGGTCTGCTTTGGTCTTTGTGTTGTTGACATCAGAGGAAGAGCTGGAGGAGTTTGAGCTTCAGAAATTCAAGAAATCAGACGAGTGTCTCATCAGATTATCGGCAGTCATCAAAACCTCCAGAAGAGCTCTGTAAGTCTTTTAATATATTTTGTCATGTTTTGCTCTCATCTGAAAAATGTTTTTATCTACATTACTCTATAGTGATTCCTCATCATGAACATTAACAAAAATATTTTAAGGAAGAATATTTATTTATTTACGATACATTATTCATTCACAAAGAAAATTGGTGTCCTTAAAGGTTGGATTTTTCCAAAAAAATTTATTAAGGCATTAAGTTCAAGTTCAATTTTTCTTTTTAGTCAACTTTAGCATGGGTGTCTAAACTTATGCATAGCACTGTATATAACTGACCTATTCCTCAGCCGGATCCGTTGCTCCTCGAAATGAAACTTCCAGCACTTCTGAGGTAAATTTTCCAGGATTATTATTAAGATTGTATTATTCCTCACAGCGTCGTAAAGTACATGAGTCTGAAAGTGAACTCGCGGTGTGTGTTATCCAGCTGATGTGGGCGTTCACAGGTTTGCCTGGATTGCCTCAGATCATTTGCGTTTGAATAGCGCGCGCTCTCCGTGGGCGGGGTCACATTAAAACCTGTTTGACTGAGTATTCGCTGAGTTATGGTTCATTTTCGGACGCGTTTCAGAATAGTGTTGTCACGATACCAAAATTATTGTTTCGATACCGATACCAAGTCAAGAATTGCGATTTCAATACTTTTTCGATACTTTTCCTGAAAAGGGAGAAACACTCTCAAATATCATTGCTGTGCTTTATTTTAAAACCGGGACAACATTCTTTTAATATATAACACACTAATAAATGAACATATGAACAGCAGATATATTAAACATTTGAACAAAATATGAAATATCAAAATATACAAAATAAATTAGAGCAATGACATTCAAGGTAAAAAAATAATAAATTAAGCAGCATTATCTCATTTATCATAAGAAACATAAGAGTTACCGGTAATAACGTTATCTTGATTCTGAACTTTGAATAAAAATATGAACAGCGATTATATTAAACAATGTTTAATATTGGTAACATATGATAAGCCTCATTGGTGATATATTTGACATGTGGGGATAGAGTTGTGGAAGGCCTATGCTTCATGTTAAACATAAATATATAGCAGCAAAGACAACGTCAGCAGCGTTGACGGCAAAATAGGCTACAGAATATTTCGTTCTGTATTGACAGGTGCAGTATTTGAAAATCGATAATATTTTTTTTAATTACATTTATATCTGCATTTATGTCAAAACCTAGAGACTTTAAAACATCAAAATGTCATTTATTAATATGTATTCGTGTCAAAATGACATAGACACATCTTTTCCTATTCTATTTTGCCTGGAAACGCTTCCAACACGCTTGCGTGTCACGTGAAAAATAGGCATCGGTTCTATTTCTAGCATGCACGCGTTTCCCGTGCGGCTCGGGCGCGCGTGTCACGCAGGCAGTGTGCTAGCTCTAACCTGTTAACATGGGAGCCGAAATAAAAACGGACACGCCACGCAGCTGAGACGCTCACGCCACACAGCCAGTGTGTCGCCGGCCTTACAAATCTGGAACGCGGTCATTCTTAGATTTTCCGAGAATCGCAATACTTTTGAAGTATCGGTGCACCGTGCAACATTATTTCAGAATTGACTTCACTGACGGACAGAAAGCAGAACTTTATTTGGCAAAAAGCACAACACTTTGTTTTTATTGTGAGTATACACAAAAATAATACACACTTAACAGGATCGATTGATGTATGAAACTTGTTTGTAATATCAAAGTCAACAGAGTATTTTGAGTCTCTTTGAACTGATAAGAAAAAAAAGTGAGCCTATCGCGCCGGCACGATTGTCGACCCCAGGGGGTTAATAAACAATTAAAATGTCTGCTTGCTTTATTTGACACCTTCATAATCATTACTTTTGCCGGTTCTTTGTGACAGTTTTTTAGTGTGTAAGTGGCAGTGACGTCACCCACTGGTTACATGAACGCGTCACCACCTCATCATTAAGTCCGTGGCCAGGGCCTTGCCTGCTGCGGCTCCGACTGATTTCCAACTCATATTACGGAAGACAATTTAAACTTACCATTGTCGATATTAGAGCTCCTTTGAGCTAAAAAGCCTACTGCTGAAGACATTTCATTATTGAATAAATGAATGGCCAAATCCACTGAATTAAGGTTATTTGCTCTCAATAGTAAATTCACTGAATGACCATGATGATTAGGGGGGACGTTGTCTCATCACAATGCCCCCCCTTGGCGACGGGCCTGGATGTACCCTGAAAGCTGGCCGAAATCACTGCTGTGGCAGTGAGAAACAAAGTTTACTCTGAAAGCTGGTGTTAGACCAGTAGGTGAAATCACTACTGTGGTAATGAGAGAAATATATTTTGATGAGGGGAGAAAGCACTGCTGCGGCAGTGAGAAATGAAAGTTTAACTGGAGAACCTGAAGGGAAACCCATGCTATGTGGGCTCGCAGCACTTGAACGGAGATAGGCTGACGGAGCTATAGGGTGGAGGGGGAAAATAAATTCTGCAATTGCATAGGTAAGGAGGAGAGCAGGTGGAATTTATTGATTAATGAACATGTGCGCAGCAGCTACATTGCTGAATGGGTAATTGGTGAGCTTGTCTGTGTCATTAGTTTGAAATTATGTTTTGCTCTCATCTGAAAAATGTCTTTATCTACATTACTCTATATTCAGTTGATGATGAACTGAATATAGAGTTCATCATCATCATTACTCTATATCATTACTCTATATCATCATTACTCTATATTAAGTTCATTGATGAACATGAACTTATCCCTGTAAAGCCTGACATATGAAATAATAGTCAGATTTTTTTTTTTTAAGACATATTGTATTGATATACCCAAACTGGGGGGAAATAATGTAATTTGGTACAGATGTTATTTATATTGCCAACAAGTAAGATGAAATTATGCAAGGTTATAATATAAAACATTGAGATTTTTATAAAACAGGCTTAAATAAAGTACATATATATTACCACATCATATATTAGTGGTCCCTGTCACATATCTGTGTTTGTTTGAACTTTCAGTTCGAGTTTTGCTTGGTTCCTGTTTGCCTTTGTTCTTTTCCCGCCACTCCTTTGTTTCTATGGTTATCACTTCAGTTGTATCACCTGTTTAGTCATCATAGTCATTAGTGGTCGACCGATATGATATTTGGCATTTATAAAATATCGGCATCGGCAGATAAGTTTTTCTGATTGGCCGATGTGTTGGAAGCGGGACTTTTATTTTGACAGGCGGCGCTGAGAACACCAGCGCCTGAGAAGAGAACACCAGCGCCTGATCACACAGCGCTCACTCACATTCTCCGTCTTCATTAGTTTACAATCTCTGTCAGTCATATCTAATACTTTGTTAGACAGTAAACAAAGAAAGTAAATGGTATGCGAAAAAATAAAGCGTTGCTTTTATATTATTTGTAACAGAAAAGGCAAACAATCAGGCTAAAATACTTTCTCATTTACTCGTCAACATTCAGCAAATGCGCATCTACATCATTTAAACAAATCTCTGAATATCTAATAAACATTTAATATCACAAACCTTGCAGATTTAATGGAATCCAGCTGTGATATCTTGTGAGGTGTGCATTTGTAGCCTGATAAACGTGTGACTGCGAGTGACGGTCGAGTGAAGTGAGTGAATGCGAACAGAAGATCAGCTTCACAGGAGACGCGATCGAAAAACTTTAAATCCTTCATTTTAAAATATGCTGTGCTATATCCAGTTGGCCACTGTGTCATATTCATATTGTTTTCACTGTGTGCTGTATGCAATATTAGCGTTACCTTGTCTTTATTTGAAAAAAATATAATTACCAGTGCGCACGATATTACCAGATTACTGAGTGCCCTGTTACAGTGTTTGCTTCCTTTTTATTCACATATTCATATATTTTTAAACAATTACTTTATTGGTGAAAAATACTGTAATAGGTTTGGAGATACAAGAAGTTGCCATCTAAAGTATAAGCATGAAAAAGATTTGTTTTCTAGTTTATATATAATTTATTAAATATTGATTAAAATAAATATAAAGTATATAATAAAAATATCGGCTTTACATCGGCCATCGGCCATCCTGCTCTCTAAGATATCGGCATCGGCCATCAAAAAACCAATATCGGTCGACCACTAATCATCATCTGTCTCACCTGTGTTCTGTTAATCAGTGTAATGTGTGTTTGTATTTAAGTTCCATTCTGTTCAGTCAGTCCTTGTCCGATCTCTGTCGTATTTAGTGTGTGTGAACCTTCTGCCCGTCTTCTATGTACCTGTATTATTTATATTGTGAGCAAAAGTTTGCATTGGAACTTTTGATTCTCCTTCGTCTTCTTCTGCCTGCACCACACCGTGACAATCCCTCTGGATCTCCCAGTAATTAGACATTTTAAATGCTTATTTTTATCAGTAATTCTGTAGTTTAATGTAATAATAATGTAATGTAATATGTAGATTGAGAGATTTACAAATAAACATTTATTAAAAGCCTGTTGTATAATATGTAATGTACACATTTAAAGTTGTTTTTTCTACAAAAAAAGTTAAAAATGTTTTTTTTTTTCAATGTTTTTTTTTTATTTAGTAAATATTAAGTAAAATAACCTATAAATGTAATTTCAGTAATTGTTATGGATGCTTTTTTACTATCTTTAAATTAATGATATATCACCCATTGATCACTCTGCTCTCTAAGATATCGGCATCAGTCGTTGGTTAAACTTAATCTTGAAATAATACAAATACAATTTCTTAGGTTCTTAGGTTTAAGTAATCTTAGCTTTACTTAAATCATTAAAGATTTTATAACAAAAAGACATGTACATGTGAATGAAGGTATTTTTAGAATTATAGTGAAAGGCCTTTAACTTGCCATAAAAGTGTGAACTGTCTCATCTAATAGTGTCAGTGCAGTCAAGTCAAGTCAATAATATTGTTGAATTTTAAGTGTCCCCAACTAAGCAAGACATAAATATCGGCAACAGTGGCAAGAACCCAAACTCCATCAGGTGACAGAAATAGAGAAGAAATCCTATAGCTATAAATCTTAACGCAAATATTTTTTTCAAACATGCTTAATTTTATCTAGGAAATTTGTCACTGAATAAAAAATGCTAATGTACTGGAAATAGTATTTTTTGTAGATGAATGCTGTTTGAATGCATTGTATGCTGTTTATGTAAAAAAAAAAAATAATGGAAAATGTATTTAATATTTGTTTATAGAAAATGTATTGTATGTGTGCCATCTAATTCTGTGTTGTGATTTATTGTAGGTTAAATGATTGTAACTTAACAGAAAAAAGCTGTTCAGCTCTGGCTGCAGTTCTTGGATCAGATACCAATCTGAAAGAGCTGAACATGAACAATAATAATCTGCAGGATTCAGGAGTGAAGCTGCTCTGCACTGGACTGAAGAATATAAATTATAAATTGGAGATACTGAGGTAAGTTGAGCCACAGGTGTCACATGACTAAAGTAAGGTGCAATGACTGACAGGACGATGCCAGAGTCAAAAAGTTATAAATAAAAGTTGCATTTCTTTGTTTAATATAAGTAAGTTTGTCTTTGTTCTATTGTTGTTGTGTTTTTCATTCAAAATAATAATGAGCCACAAACTAAGCAATCCAAAGATCTTTTATTTATTTGTTACAACGTGGGTATAGCATATCATCCTTCTTATCAATTTTGTTAATAAAAGTCCAATGTTTAATATAAGTGAATTTATCATTGTACTATTTTATTATTGATGTATTTTCATTAATACTAATGAACCACAAACTAAGCATTTGTTTTAAATTTAGGGAAACACACTTAAGACCTTCATTTATCAGTGTTACAATGGGGGTATACTATGCCATCTGTCCTATTTGTTTTGTTGATAAAAGTTTTATTGTTCAATATAACAAACAATAAAAAAAATGGTTGTCATTGTGCCATTTTACTGTTGTTGTGTTTTTTTCAGTGAGTAATACTTAAGTGACATTAAGCGTTCATTTTGTGCTGCATTCATTTGGTGCTGCACTGTAATGCAAATAATTGCAGGGGATTATAATATTTAATGGATAATGTATTTTCCATATAAGTATATTCTACTTCTTATAAGTTAAGGCTTAAATTGTGCTGTTTTTGTTTATAGTAATTTATAATTTAGTGATTTAATCGTTGTTTGCATACCTAGTGTTGAGTCAGAATTCAGATGATTCTGTTAGAGCTGGTAAATCTGCCACAGAAAGGAGGGTGAGATCTAGTATAAATCACTTATCTTAAGATTGTATATAACAGGATTAATGTATTTTAGTGCTTTTGAGGAAGCTGTGTATCTTTGATTCTGCTTTCAGCTTTGCAGCTAGTCTTGACCAAACACTTCCTGTAGTTTATGAGTGTTTTACACCACTATTAAGGTATTTTGGTCCGTTTGTCTCACTTAGTGGCTTAAAAAGTGGGTATGCGCTATATGCGGCGCATAGGGGCGCAGCACCATGCGATGGTAAAATAAATAAATAATTACAATTCTTTTTTTGGTATTTTCTATATGTAGCTGCTGTTTTGCATTTCTAAATCATTTCTGCATTTCCTCAATGTTATATAACATTTTAGAGGACTAACAGGCTAGAGTAGGCGCCCTCATAAGATTCCATCATAGAATTTTGACATTGAAGATATCGCAAGCGTAATATTGCGAGGGGTGGCGTGAGCACTGAGCGAGCAGGTACGAGTAGTGAATTGTCGTTTAAAAAGATGGATAAAGCAAAAAAACTGTTGGGGCTAAAGATAGAAAAAGAAAGAGGGAAAGCATGTCAAGGGATACCAAAAGCAGCTAAATAAGTGGATGGTGAAAGGCAACAGGTAGGATTTAAAGTAGGGCTGAACAATAATCTGTTTTAACATCAACATTGCGATGTGCGCATGAGCGATAGTCACATCGCTGGAACATGCAATGTGAAGGTTAGTAGCACCCATGGTATATTAAGAGAACGGTAGCACCAGGGTAGCACACAGTAAACATGAGTTTGTTGTATGTCTTGTTGCTGGGGTGACATGCACGTTCCGCGTGCCTGCACAGTGATTGATTCGCTGTGCCGCTGCTCACCGCTCACAGCCAACATTCACATCTTAACAGATGTTTGTTTGTTCATTAGGCTATAATTCCTCGAAATAAGTAAAAAAAATCTTATTCTCTCTCTCTCTCTCTCTCTCTCTCTCTCTCTCTCTCTCTCTCTCTCTCTCTCTCTCTCTCTCTATGTTTTCGGTGCTGATGCAGTGACGCGTTCATGTAAACGGCACCTAAAAGCTGTCACAAAGAACCAGCAAAAGTAATTATTATGAGTATGTAAAATATTGCAATGAGACATTTTAATTGTTTATTAATAAACAAGTGTTTTCTGTGTCGGCTGCAAAGATGAAGTTGACGATATTGACTCGCGATCTTCGCGGTAGTGAACGCGCCGGAGAGAAATGCACATTTCATATGGATTACATAGTTTTATGTTGTTTTGAATGGTTCTGTTTAAAAGTAGATTTCTGTAGATAATAGATATATTTCTATTTTTTTTTTTTAAGGTGTGTGAGGCGAGTAGGCTACCTTATACGCTGAGTTTCGGTTCATGGATGATAGCTTAAGCTCCAGTTCAGGCGCTGGCGCCTCCGTGTCGTGATTATCTATTGTCTGCTATATTTACTTTTTATTTATTAAATCTAGGAAATTGGATAATGAAACACTGATTAAAATTAAGATACAATTAATACAAAACGAAATTCGCTTTACAGAAAGGCTTTGTGCTTTCTGTTTGAGGTCTCTGTGAAAGTTTTAAAGCAGTCTTATAGCCTGGATTGATGGCTCGCAATATATATCGTTGGGAAAAAAAATATCGCAATGTAATTTTTTCCCAATATCGTGCAGCCCTAATTTAAAGTGTGATGTCTGTGCTTGGAGGCTTTCAAATATTCATGTTAACAGACATTAGCGCTCTAAAGTTCTCTGAAGTGTGGCTGAAAAAGCCAAGTAAAACTTTAAATAACCATTGAATCAAATTAAAATGTTATTCTTATCTGTGAAATAAGCATGTAACCCATTTCAACTCCACCACTCAAAGAATTGTTAAATTGTTCGCCAAATTTGTTGCTTCATACCCCTCTGACACTGGGTAGTTGCGCCCCTGGTCTCACTCATCCTTGCAAAGCTGCTTCAGCTCAGTGACATTTGTAGGCTTTCCAACATGAGCTGTGTTTCAAGTCCTTCCACAGCATTTTAATGGAATTGAAGTCTGGACTTTATTGGGCCATTCCCAAACTTTAATTTTCTAATTTTCCAACCATTTTCAGATCATAGACTTTCAGAGTTGTACAGTTTTAGTTAATTGCAATCTTGAAAGGGATGTTGATGTCTAACATATTAAAGTTCACTGAGCCTTTTGTTTGCCTCCATATTCAATTGTCAGTTTTTACAACTGACTTTCAGTACATTTGTATGAAGAATAAAATTAAATTCAGTTTAAGGATTTATATTGTTCAGGTTTAACTGATTAATCAGCTGAATGTTTTCCTCTCTGTTCTAGACTCTCTAACTGCAGTGTGACAGAAGAAGGTTATAAAGCTCTGGCTTCAGCTCTGAGATCAAACCCTTCACACCTGATAGAGCTGGATCTCACAGGAAATGATCCTGGACAATCAGGAGTGAAGGAGCTCAGTGATTTACTGCAGGATCCAGACTGTCAACTGAAGACACTGAGGTGAGACAGGATCAAATAATTAACTAAATTAGCTATATGCAGGCTAAATATTCATAACTAATATGTTATTTTAGTTATATAATAAGCTGTACAATTTGATCAAGATCAGATCAAATGCTGCAGGTTCTGTCATGATGATGATAACCGTCAACACAGTTTAGTTGTGATACGAGCTACAGGTCAAATAGACATTATGGGTCAGTATATGTGTGCTGACATTCAGGAGTATACCTTGATAATTAACAATAATAGTTTTCCATCAAGCCCAGATTCACTGCATCTCTCTGCACCAGGTCTATGAGTCTTCAGATGTTCACAAACATGCAGTTTCACAAGCCAGTTTTCTCTGTGCTGACGTTTCTCACTCCTCCTGCTTTAAAGACAGAAAGATCTTAATTTCACACTTTGTATTCATACTGAAAATCATGATCTAGTGAGCTTTTGCCCTTCTGCTCTGTGAGACCTTTCTGTTCTTATGCTTATGTTTGCTTTAGGACTGAGTGTTGCTCTAGTTTCTTTTAAATATATATTTATTTGTGTATTTAAATGTTTAAAGAAAAATTTGACATCTAAATAACTAACTTAAGCTTGTCTTTAAAACAATAATTATGTTTTTTATCGTATCAATCATTTTTTGTAATGCAGTGGACATTTAGTTGATACCTGAATTGCCTCTTCTGCAGGTTTGTGAGTCCTGCTGCAGAGGAAGCCTGTCAGTATGTGAATAGAGTTGTGGGTAAAAACCCGTTACTTTTTCCACAAGTATGAACATGAGCTAATATATAATTCTATACAAGTCATTAAAGTCTGGTGTATCATATGATACAAGACAAACATGCAAACATTTTTACATGGTCTTTTATATTTTTTTCTAAACTGTCTCCAAAAAAAAAAAAAAAAAAAAAAAATCAGACTATTATTTCATATGTCAGGCTTTACAGGGATTTTAAGGGATAAAAACCCGAGAATACGCACCAGATGTTTCCTGGGATAAAGACGCCATCCTTTCACTGGGGAAACTGGCATTTCATCAGCTGGAAAGAAACAACCTGATCTTCTATGACACAGACCTGGAAGCCTGTGGTATTGGCGTCGATAAGGCATCAGTGTACACAGGCATGTGTACCCAGATCTTTAAGGAGGAAACAGGGATCGTTCTTGGTACCATGTACTGCTTTGTTCACTTGAGCATTCAAGAGTTTATTGCAGCCCTTTATGCACATCTGTTTCTGGACATCAACAAGACAAGTGTGTTTGATCATGAGTCTACAGAACAGGAAAACAGAAATGAAACCATGATTGATTTTCTCAAGACTGCAGTGGACAAGGCGCTCGAGAGTGACAATGGACACCTGGACCTTTTCCTTCGCTTCCTCCTCGGTCTGTCACTCCAGTCCAATCGACGACTCTTACGAGGTCTGTTGACACAGCAAGACGGCAATGACCAGAGCAACAAGGAAATAGTTAAGTACATCAAGCAGAAATTAGAAGATAATCTTCCTGCAGAGAGATCCATCAATCTGTTCTACTGTCTGAATGAACTGAACGACCAAACTCTGGTGAAGGAGATTCAGACCCACCTTAGCAAAGGAAGTCTCTCAACTGGTGACCTTTCACCTGCCCAGTGGTCTGCTTTAGCCTTTGTGTTGTTGACATCAGAGAAAGAGCTGGAGGAGTTTGAGCTTCAGAAATTCAAGAAATCAGACGAGTGTCTCATTAGAAGAGCTCTGTAAGTCTTTTAATATATTTTGTCATGTTTTGCTCTCATCTGAAAAATGTCTTTATCTACATTACTCTATAGTGATTCCTCATCATGAACTTATCCCTGTAAAGCCTCACATATGAAATAATAGTCTGATTTTTTTTTTTTTTTTTTTTTTGGAGACAGTTTATCAAACCTTTAGAAAAAATATAAAATACCATGTAAAAATGTTTGCATGTTTGGCTTGTATCATATGATACACCAGACTTTAATGACTTGTATAAAATTATATATTAGCTCATGTTCATACTTGTGGAAAAAATATTTTATTGATATACCCAAACGTGGGGGAAATAATGTAATTTGGTACAGATGTTATTTATATTGCCAACAAGTAAGATGAAATTCTGAAAGGTTATAATATAAAACATTGAGATTTTTATAAAACAGGCTTAAATAAAGTACATATATATTACCACATCATATATTAGTTGTCCCTGTCACGTGTCAGCGTTTGTTTGGACTTTCAGTTCGAGTTTTGCTTGGTTCCTATTTGCCTTTGTTCTTTTCCCGCCACTCCTTTGTTTCTATGGTTCTGTGGTCATTATCAGTTCAGTTGTGTCACCTGTTTAGTCATCATCGTCATTAGTGGTCGACCGATATATCGCCAAGGCCGATATATCGGCCGATATTTGGCACTTTGAAAATATCGGCATCGGCCGATATGTTTTTCTGATTGGCCAATGTGTTGGACTTTTATTTTGACGGCGCTCCAGACTTTTATTTTGACGGGCGGTGCTGAGAACACCAGGGCCTGATCACACAGCGCTCACTCACATTCTCCGTCTTCATTAGTTTACAATCTCTGGCAATCATATCTAATACTTTGTCAGACAGAACTGGTAAACAAAGAAAGTAAATGGTATGCGAAAAAGTAAAGTGTTGCTTTTATATTATTTGTAACAGAAAAGGCAAACAATCAGGCTAAAATACTTTCTCATTTACTGTCAACATTCAGCAAATGCGCATCTTTCTCATTTAAACAAATCTCTGAATATCTAATAAACATTTAATATCACAAACCTTGCAGATTTAATGGAATCCAGCTGTGATATCTTGTGAGGTGTGCATTTGTAGCCTGATAAACGTGTGACTGCGAGTGACGGTCGAGTGAAGTGAGTGAATGCAAACAGAAGATCAGCTTCAGGAGATGCGATCGAAAAACTTTAAATCCTTCATATTAAAATATGCTGTGCTATATCCACTGTGTCATATTCATATAGTTTTCACTGTGTGCTGTATGCAATATTAGCGTTACCTTGTCTTTATTTGAAAAAATATGATTACTGAGTGCCCTGTTACAGTGTTTGCTTTCTTTTTATTAACATATTCATATATTTTTAAACAATTACTTTATTTGTGAAAAATACTGTAATAGGATTGCAGATTCAAGAAGTTGCCATCTAAGCATGTTTATTTTAAAGATTTGTTTTCTAATTTATTTAAAATTGATAAAATATTGATTAAAATAAATAGAAAGTATATAATAATAATATCGGCTTTACATCGGCCATCGGCCATCCTGCTCTCTAAGATATCGGCATCGGCCATCAAAAAAATAATATCGGTCGACCACTAATCGTCATCTATCTCACCTGTGTTCTGTTAATCAGTGTAATGTGTGTTTGTATTTAAGTTCCATTCTGTTCAGTCAGTCCTTGTCCGATCTCCGTCGTATTTAGTGTGTGTGAACCTTCTGCCCATCTTCTATGTACCTGTATTATTTATATTGTGAGTAAAAGTTTGCATTGGAACTTTTTATTCTCCTTCGTCTTCTTCTGCCTGCACCACACCGTGACAGTCCCTCTGGATCTCCCAGTAATTAGACATTTTAAATGCTTATTTTTATCAGTAATTCTGTAGTTTAATGTAATAATAATGTAATGTAATATGTAGATTGAGAGATTTACAAATAAACATTTATCAAAAGCCTGTTGTATAATATGTGATGTACACATTTAAAGTTGTTTTTTCTACAAAAAAAGTTCAAAATGTTTTTTTTTCAATGTTTTTTTTATTTTATTTAGTAAATATTAAGTAAAATAAACTATAAATGTAATTTCAGTAATTGTTATGGATGTTTTTTTACTATCTTTAAATTAATGATATATCACCCATTGATCACCCTGCTCTCTAAGATATCGGCATCAGTCGTTGGTTAAACTTAATCTTGAAATAATACAAATACAATTTCTTAGGTTCTTAGGTTTAAGTAATCTTAGCTTTACTTAAATCATTAAAGATTTTATAACAAAAAGACATGTACATGTGAATGAAGGCATTTTTAGAATTATAGTGAAAGGCCTTTAACTTGTCATAAAAGTGTGAACTGTCTCATCTAATAGTGCCAGTGCAGTCAAGTCAAGTCAATAATATTGTTGAATTTTAAGTGTCCCCAACTAAGCAAGCCAGAGGCAACAGTGGCAAGAACCCAAACTCCATCAGGTGACAGAAATAGAGAAGAAATTCTATAGCTATAAATCTTAACGCAAATATTTTTTTCAAACATGCTTCATTTTATCTAGGAAATTTGTCACTGAATTAAAAATGCTAATGTACTGGAAATATTATTTTTTGTAGAAGAATGTTGTTTGAATGCATTGTATGCTGTTTATGTAAAAAAATTAAATAATGGAAAATGTATTTAATATTTGTTTATAGAAAATGTATTGTATGTGTGCCATCTAATTCTGTGTTGTGATTTATTGTAGGTTAAATGATTGTAACTTAACAGAAAAAAGCTGTTCAGCTCTGGCTGCAGTTCTTGGATCAGATACCAATCTGAAAGAGCTGAACATGCGCAATAATAATCTGCAGGATTCAGGAGTGAAGCTGCTCTGCACTGGACTGAAGAATATAAAGTGTAAATTGGAGATACTGAGGTAAGTTGAGCCACAGGAGTCACATGACTAAAGTAAGGTGCAATGACTGACAGGACGATGCCAGAGTCAAAAAGTAATACATAAAAGTTGCATTTCTTTGTTTAATATAAGTAAGTTTGTCTTTGTTCTATTGTTGTTGTGTTTTTCATTCAAAATAATAATGAGCCACAAACTAAGCATTTGTTTTAAATTTAGGGGAAAACACTAAGACCTTCATTTATCAGTGTTACAATGTGGGGATACTATGCCATCTGTCCTATTTGTTTTGTTGATAAAAGTTTTATTGTTCAATATAACAACCAATAAAAAAATGGTTGTCATTGTGCCATTTTACTGTTGTGTTTTTTTCAGTGAGTAATACTGAAGTGACATTAAGCGTTCATTTTGTGCTGCACTGTAATGCAAATAATTGCAGGGGATTATAATATTTAATGGATAATGTATTTTCCATATATGTATATTCTACTTCTTATAAGTTAAGACTTAAATTGTGTTGTTTTTGTTTATAGTAATTTATAATTTAGTGATTTAATCGTTGTTTGCATACCTAGTGTTGAGTCAGAATTCAGATGATTCTTTTAGAGCTGGTAAATCTGCCACAGAAAGGAGGGTGAGATCTAGTAGAAATCACTTATCTTAAGATTGTATATAACAGGATTAATGTATTTTAGTGCTTTTGAGGGAGCTGTGTATCTTTGATTCTGCTTTCAGCTTTGCAGCTAGTCTTAACCAAACACTTCCTGTAGTTTATGAGTGTTTTACACCACTATTAAGGTATTTTGGTCCGTTTGTCTCACTCAGTGGCTTAAAAAGTGGGTATGCGCTATATGCGGCGCATAGGAGCGCAGCACCATGTGATGGTAAAATAAATAAATAATTACAATTCTTTTTTTGGTATTTTCTATATGTAGCTGCTGTTGTGCATTTCTAAATCATTTCTGCATTTCCTCAATGTTATATAACATTTTAGAGGACTAACAGGCTAGAGTAGGCGCCCTCATAAGATTCCATCATAGAATTTTGACATTGAAGATATCGCGAGCGTAATATTGCGAGGGGCGGCGTGAGCACTGAGCGAGCAGGTACGAGTAGTGAATTGTCGTTGAAAAAGATGGATAAAGCAAAAAAACTGTTGGGGCTAAAGATAGAAAAAGAAAGAGGGAAAGTGAGATGGCATGTCAAGGGATACCAAAAGCAGCTAAATAAGTGGATGGTGAAAGGCAACAGGTAGGATTTAAAGTAGGGCTGAACGATATTCTGTTTTAACATCAACATTGCGATGTGCGCATGAGCGATAGTCGCATCGCCGGAACATGCGATGTGAAGGGTAGTAGCACCCAGTGGTTAAATTGGGCCGGGGCTCTCCGGGGCTCAGCCCCGGCACATAAGCCTGCTCGTTTGTGTCCTGATGTGCCTGTTTGCAGTCAGTTGCCTACTGGAAATTATGTCACATAAAATTTGATGAAAGTGATGCTTTGAAAAACATATTTCTGACAGTAAATGAAAGATTTTTGAAATGGAATGTCTATTTTGTCTCGGCGGAGCTGAGATGAGAACAATCGGAACACGGCCGTATTCTTGTTCAGATGCTTAATCCCGTTGTCAGTCGACCATGATCGCGCACTGCTCGCGCACGCCATGCGCATCTAGGTAGGCTACTACTCAGAACTCCAACACGGATAAATGTACGCAGCAATATATAATGAATGTTCCTGGGAGATCCGTAGTTGCATGGGATGTGGAAGCGCGCAAAAGTTCCAGAACCTTCTACTGCCTTAAAAAAAAAAAAAAGCAGCAGCAGATCAATTTTGTCAAGTTCAGCACAACGTTGGTTGTACAAAAAGTGCCCTGGCCTTGAAGGTAAGGAAAATATGTTCGGCACATTGTATGGATCACTATATCATAACAAGGTAATACAATGTGTAATCAAGTGATGTCAATTCCAGCGTTATGGACGTGGCATTTGCAGTAAAAACTTGAAATATAAATTCTCAGAAAATGCATTTAATACCAATATATTGAAACTGTTTATATATCCATACTCCCTTAATAAAGGAGTCCAGACATTAGAAAAATATCTACACATGCGTTTTATATTTAATATGAGGGAAATAGGCTACACATGCCGTGGACGTGACACAAAAAATCTTTAACTTTTAGGTGGCAAAATATTTTTTTGTAATTCTGTGAATTACACTGCGCAAACCAAAAGTAGGCTAATACTACCCACCGGATGAAGAAGGGTCGGCCTCCACAGAACATAAAATATTACTTTTATTTTATTTTTCATGTTCGCATTTATGAGGAAAAAACAATGTTTCCGGACGGGACCACTCTGAAAGCGGCACTAAAAGACTGTTTAAAACTTTCACTGAGACCTCAAACAGAAAGCACAAAGTCTTTCTTTAAAATGAATTTCGTTTTGTATTAATTATATCTTATATCTAAATATAGCAGACATATAATCAGAACACGGAGGCGCCGGCGCGAACTGGAGCTCGTCTCATAAATGAACCGAAACTCAGCGTATAAGGTTATACTTGCC
The DNA here is from genome assembly GCA_022828995.1 of Vimba vimba. Classification (NCBI taxonomy): domain Eukaryota; kingdom Metazoa; phylum Chordata; class Actinopteri; order Cypriniformes; family Leuciscidae; genus Vimba; species Vimba vimba. The sequence continues at coordinate 58,382,165 of CM040817.1, read as the reverse complement.
TCACAGACATTTACTACTTCTACTTTTAAACAGAACAATTCAAAATGAAAGAAAACACAGACTCTGCTCTCTGCTTATGTAATCCGTATGAAATGTGCATTTCTCTCTGGCGCGTTCACTACTGCGAAGATTGCGAGTCAGCATCTATGCAAGGCACTGACACAGAAAACACTTGTTTATTAATAAACAATTAAAATGTCTCCTTGCTATATTTTACATATTCATTAATTTTGCCGGTTCTTTGTGACAGCTTTTAGGTGCTTTAATGGCAGCGCCTCCATGAACGCATCAGCACCGAAGACATGGAGATTTTTTTCAATCCCTGTTTTGGCAGGGGGAAAAACTGATCAGAAAATGTAACGAAAATGTAACAAAACGTTGTAGAAATGTAGTGGAGTAGCCTAGAAAGTATAATAATTGCTGCAAAATGTAACGAAGTAAAAGTCAAAAGTATGCACTATTGATTCTACTTAACCCTCTGAGGACCAGGGTGTTTTTGGGGCCCTTGTGATGCTTTGACATGCCCTGACATTTGTGCTTTTTTCAGTTATTTATAAACATGTTAATGGAAAAGGTGTAAATTCATAGCCTGGTAATACCAAACTCTGCTACTTCGCTTTGCTTTGTAGACAGAGTCTGGCATGGCACAATTGAAAAGTGTTTTCTTTCTCGCGGGGGGCGCTTGTCTGAAGTTTAAAATCATTGGTTACCCGTAAGCCAATCACATGACGTTTGGTTATGGCGTGTGTTATGCGCATGCTCAGCCGCATCTAACTTCCACTGTAAACACATGTATGATGCGAAAACAAAACCATCGAGCGAAATACTGGAGTAAACATGGCTGTGAACGACTTTTGCAGATTATGTAATTCTACGCATCCACGGTACAATCAGCATCTACGTCACGGCTCTCAGCCCGCCCTCTGTTCGTTGATTGGCCCGGCCGTCCGAAGGCCGCTGGAAAACTGAAAGATAGGCTGCTATCTCAGACTGACTACAGAAGCGAAATGAAATTGAGCGGAAGTAGGAAGTCTGACGTAGTCAGGCTAGTAAATTCACTCTATATAGCACAAACGAGGCTACCATATTATGTAAGTAACATGTATGTACATGTTTGTATTTTTAAGAGAATAATGTTTATGCGTGGTTATTGAAAAAAATAAAAATGAATGTTGCTGAAATAAGACCACAAAACACATACTAAATATATGTCCACAAGACTTTTGACTAATGGATGTTGTCGCTTTGAGTTCTGGCTTCAAAATTATGTGAAAATAGTCTTGCTTTATCGTTCACATAAAACAATACATTGATTTAAATTGGGTAAATATGTTTTGCTATTTTATTAAAAAGGTTACAATTACAACAATAATTACAATTTCAACAATATTTCAAGTGTACTCTTTCTTTGCAAAAAAAAAAATGATTATAGGCCTACATTTTATCATATGTTTTGCTATTTTATTAAAAAGGTTACAATTACAACAAAAATTACAATTTCAACAATATTTCAAGTGTACTCTTTCTTTGTAAAAAAATCATTAGTTTGAATATATGTATTCATTAGTTTGAATATAGCCAACATTGGAACATCTAACATCTTAGTTGATGACTTTATTTTTGACAAAAATAGTATATATATATATATTTGATGTGGCAGTATATTCTACAGTAAAAACTGTACCCAAATCTAGTCAACAAAATGTTGTCTTTCATATTTCGCCTGACTATAACGTTGTTTTTATGAAATATTAGGGCATATAAATGTTAATTTGCAGTTTAATATGTTGCTTATACAGACATTTTATTTCAACATATTTCAGTCGATTTTTACTCATCTCAGTATAGCCAAGCATTTTAGTTGATTAAAGCGGTTTATTCTTTCACACACAGACACGCGATTCATATTTAGGTCAAACAGGCAAACATTCTGTTTCAAACAGGCAAACATTAATTCGCGGTATTCAAATGCAAATTCTGAGAACCTGAAGGGTACATATCTTTACAAATATGTACCCTTCATTCATCTACAGAAACGCGATTCATCTTTTTGCGGTTTACATATGCCTACACTAACGCTATTCCATAACGTTATTCCACATTAACACTTGAGAAAAGATAACTTAGCCTACCTCACTCCTAAGCGGGATCTATTGCTCACTGTTTGTTATGTAGGCTATATTATGCATCACTCGCGGCGCGCTGTGTTTACAGATGATGGGCGTTTCACAGGACTGAAATGGTTCTCAGAATTTGCGTTTGAATAGCGCGCGCTCTCCGGGGTGTGGTCACATTACATTTGAACGAGCTCTAATGAGCTCAACTGGAATCGCTCTCTTTTAATACAGATTTCATAAGCTGGGAATATTTGTTTTTTATAAAAATTACTTCATTTAAAAGATGCGATATCAAGCTTGATGCCCGTGGGTATGTTTGCCTGTTTGACTGAATTTTCGCGGAGTTACAGATCATTTTCGAACGCGTTTCAAATTGGAGTTCACGGACAGAGAGAGTGCAGAACTCGCATCATGTTAATTTTTCTTTATTTGGCAAAAAGCAAAACACTTTATTTTTATTGTGAGTACACAGAAAAAAAAATAGAAACTGAACAGGATCGATTGATGTATAACACGAAAATGAAAGATCAAAATTAACAGAGCATTATGAACTTAATTTACATTGCTAAAAAAAAAAACGAGCAAAACGGCGGGCGCGTTTTTGGTCCCCAGAGGGTTAAGTAAAGTACAGATACATGAAAAATCTAGGCTACTTAAGTAAAGTAACGAAGTATTTGTACTTTGTTACATTCCACCACTGCTGATTAACAGTAATGTAAATGCTAAATGTTCTAATTCCTGTTAATACTACAACAATGCAAAGTATTTGCTCTTAACCTTGCAGTTTTTCACATATCATGTGTTATGATCCGGCTGGGGATCGAACTCGGGTCTCCGACGTGTGTGTGTGTGTGTGTGTCCTTGATGCTGACCACTCCAGCACTGGAAGAGGTTGAACCCAAGTGCAGAGGAATGTGAAAACAATGAAATCTCAAAAGTCTGGGTTTTATCTTTGGCTCTTTACTTCAGAGAAAGATAGCAAACTCAAACAACTCCCCTTGGGAGGCAATACAAAAATGGGTAATCCAAAACAGAAGAGATATCCTTAAACATGCGTCCAGAAACATATATCCAAGAGTCCACAAAAGGAAAAAAAACATAGAATCCAAGTTCAAAAATAGAAGGCAGGAAAAATCTCAAACCCAAAGAATCCTTGAGAATGACAATGCTTAGACCAACATCAGGACTGAACAAGAACAAAAAGACAGTGGGGCCTTAAATAGGGTTTGTCATTAGAAGTAATTCAACACAGGTGAGGGCATTACTTACAACAATTTAACAAAGGAGAATTAATCTGGGTTGAAATAACGCCATCTAGTGGTAAAGTCAAGGGGCTTCAGACAAAACATTACAGAACCCCCTCTTTTAGGAACGGCTCCTGACGTTCCCAACAGCTCGGTTTGAGTGGAGACGATGAAAGTCTCTGATCAAACTCTTGTCCAGGATATGATGAGTGGGGACCCAAGACCGTTCCTCCGGGCCATATCCTTCCCAGTCCACTAGAAACTGCCATCTACCACGGACCAGTCGAGTGTCCAATATCCGCTTGACCCTGTATGCTGGCTGGCCATCAATGATCTGTGGTGCTGGGGGTGGCCTGGTGGCAGGATACAGAGGACTGTATTTGACAGGTTTTAAGAGGGAAACATGAAAGGTGGGATGAATGCGCAACGACTTGGGAAGTAGGAGACGGTAGGAAACAGGGTTTACTTTCCTTAAAACCTTGAAGGGACCTATGAATCTGGGAGCCAATTTGCGTGCTTCAACTCGAAGGGGAAGGTCCTTGCTGGACAACCAGACCTTCTGCCCTGGCCTTAGAGATGGTGCTGGTTTGCGGCGACGGTTGGCCTGTTGCTGTTGTAGCTGTGAAGATTTCAGAAGCGCAGCTCGGGCCTTCTTCCACACCCTGTGGCACCGTTGAATGAGATGTTGGGCAGCCGGAACTCCCACCTCAGACTCCTGCTCAGAAAACAAAGGAGGTTGATAACCAAATTGGCATTCAAAAGGTGACATACCCGTTGAGGAATGGCGAAGAGTATTATGGGCAAATTCTGCCCATATCAGGTGTTTGCTCCAGGTCATTGGGTTGGATGAAGCTAGGCATCTCAAGGTTGTCTCAATCTCTTGGTTAGTTCTTTCAGTCTGTCCATTAGACTGGGGATGAAAACCAGATGACAGACTTGCTGAAGCCCCAATCAGCTGGCAGAAGGCCTTCCAGAACCTGGATGCAAACTGAGGACCACGGTCTGAAACCACTTCTTGGGGAAAGCCATGCAACCTAAAAATATGCTGCAGTACAATCTCAGCAGTCTGTGGAGCTGAAGGAAGTTTTGGCAATGGAATAAGGTGGCAAGCTTTTGAAAATCTATCCACAACTACCAAAATCACTTTGTTACCTTGGGAGAGTGGTAGACCCGTTACGAAGTCCATAGAAATATGTGACCAAGGCCGAGCAGGGACCGGGAGGGGTAGCAGCTGACCTTGTGGACGAGACCTGGAATCCTTATGCTGGGCGCAAATGGGGCAGGCAGCAACAAAGGATTTGACATCACCAGCGATCTTTGGCCACCAGAAGCGTCTGGAAATGAAGTCAAGAGTCCTACTGACTCCTGGGTGGCATGTGATTGATGAGGAATGCCCCCACTGTAAAAAATCAGTGCGCACTCTTTTGGGTACAAAAAGACGGCCAGATGGCCCATTACCCGGGTCAGCTTCCTGCTGCTGTGCTTCTCTAACAATGGTCTCTATTCCCCATCTAACTGGAGCCAGAATCTTGGAGGGGGGGATGATCGTCACCGGGGTTGAAACCATGTTGGGTGGATCAAACTGCCTGGAGAGAGCATCAGGTTTCTGATTCTTAGAGCCTGGTCGATAGGAGAGAACAAAGTCAAAGCGATTAAAAAATAGAGCCCATCGGGCCTGGCGAGAGTTCAGTCTCTTGGCTTCTTGGATATAAGTTAGATTCTTGTGGTCAGTCCATACAACAAAGGGATGTTTGGCACCCTCCAACCAGTGCCTCCACTCTTCCAATGCTAGCTTGACTGCTAATAACTCCCTGTTACCAATATCATAATTTCTTTCACTAGAAGATAGTTTGTGTGAAAAGAAGGCACAAGGATGCAATCTGTCATCTCTCCTGGCCCGCTGGGAAAGTACAGCCCCGACGCCTACCTCAGAGGCATCCACCTCGATTATGAAGGGCAGCTCAGGATCGGGGATAGTGAGAATGGGCGCTGAAGTAAATCTGTCTTTTAGTTTGCAGAAAGCTTTCTCAGCCTCGTCTGTCCACTGGAAGCCCTTAATATTCTTCCTAGTAAGAGTCGTAAGTGGAGCAGCGATGGCACTGAAATTTCGTATGAACTTTCGATAAAAATTGGAAAAGCCGAGAAAACGTTGTACCTGCTTAATGGAAGTGGGTTGAGGCCAATCTTTAACCGCTTTGGTTTTGGCAGTGTCCATCTGGATATGACCTTTAGATACAATGAAGCCCAAAAAGGAGACCTCTTGAACATGGAACTCACTCTTCTCAAGTTTGATGAACAGATGGTTTCTCAGGAGTTGCTGGAGGACTAGGCGAACATGCTGCACATGTTCCTGGAGGTCCTTGGAAAAGATAAGAATATCATCCAAATATACAAATACAAATCTGTTCAGCATGTCTCTTAACACATCATTAATCAAAGCTTGAAATACAGCAGGGGCATTTACCAAACCGAAAGGCATGACATTATACTCATAGTGGCCCGTTGGTGTATTAAAAGCGGTCTTCCATTCATCACCAGCGCGGATACGGACCAGATGATAAGCATTTCGAAGGTCCAGTTTAGTGAATACAGTAGACCCCTGAAGCAACTCGAAGGCAGTAGACATTAATGGAAGAGGATAACGATTCTTTATGGTGATCTTATTGAGACCCCTGTAATCAATACAGGGTCGGAGCCCCCCATCCTTCTTAGCAACAAAGAAGAATCCAGCTCCTGCTGGTGAAGTCGAGGGACGTATAAAGCCAGATTTCAAGGCCTCATGAATATAGTCCTCCATGGCCTTCCTCTCTGGTGGTGAAATGGAGAATAGTCTCCCCCTTGGAGGGCACATTCCAGGCAACAAGTCAATTGCACAATCATAAGGTCTGTGAGGGGGCAAGGATGAGGCCGCCTTCTTGCTGAACACTTCTAGCAGGTCTGCATAGTCAGGGGGAACACGGGATAACTCAGGAGGCGTCCCGGATGATTGCAGGGTAGTCTGACTTAACTTGGGAGAGACAAGAAGTTCAAGAGATGAAGTAGAGAGACACAAGTTATTACAATGAGGCCCCCATTTGACAATGTTACCAGAGAACCAGTTAATCTGGGGATTATGAAGGGCTAGCCAAGGAAAACCAAGGATTAAAGGAAATTCTGGTGACTTGATTACATAAAACTGTATAGTTTCTTGGTGACCCTCAACCCGAAGAAGTACAGGAATAGTGCTCAGACTCACCCGACCAGAACCCAGGGGTCTTCCATCCAATGCTGTAATGGTTAGGGGGTCATCAAGGTTGGTAAGTGGCACCTGAAGATGTCTGGCAATTTCCAAATCCATAAAGTTCCCAGCAGCCCCAGAATCCACAAAGGCCTTTAGGGGATGTGACTGATTGTTCCATAAGAGATGAGTAGACAAGAAAACCCCAGAAGATGCTGAGTTGGGAGAAGTAATCTCTCTCATCACAGTCCTCCCTTTACTGGACAAGAGTTGGCTTTTCCCGAAAGGATCGGGCAGAGAGCTCGAAAGTGGCCAGGTTCACCACAGTACAGGCAGCATTTATCCTTGATTCTGCGGTTCCGCTCAGACTGGGAGAGCCGTGATCGGCCCAGCTGCATGGGCTCCTCAGTGCAGGTTACAGATGAGGCAGGGTGATCATGAGGCAGGGGCAGTACCAAGGGATGTTGATTGGGAACATACCTAGAAGACATTGTGCGCTCCCGACGCCTCTCTCGAAGACGATTATCTAATCGAATTGCCATAGCAATCAGGGACTCTAGGTCTGTTGCAGGATCCCGGGCTGCCAATTCGTCCTTGAGTTCATCAGAAAGTGCTCTATTGAAAGCCACAGTCAATGCTTCAGGATTCCATCCACTCTCCATAGCTAGGGTCCGAAACTCCACGGCTAATTCTGCAACACTTTGAGTACCCTGGCTTAGCTGAAGGAGGCGGCTAGCTGCCTCACGTCCCCTTACTGGATGTTCAAACACCCTCCTCATCTCATCAAGAAAACGACTGTAATCAGAACAGACTGCTGGTTGTGGAGACTGCTCCCACAGTGCAGTGGCCCAGGCTAGGGCTTTCCCAGATAAAAGGGTAATGACATAAGCTACCTTGCTACGTGATGTTGGAAACTTATTAGGTTGTAATTCAAAGTTCAGTGAGCACTGTGTGAGGAAGCCCTTGCATCTGCCAGGACTTCCATCATACCTTTCAGGGTGTGGTAGATGAACCTCAGAGTTGCTGGGAGGTGCTGGTGGAGCCTGGGGTTGAGAATCAGCATCCCGCTGTGGGTTCGAAAGAGCTTGAAGGTGCTGCAAGATCTCTGAGATGGCTTGGCCCAGTTTTGATACAGCAACTTCCTGTTGTGCAAGAACTTGTTCATGTCGTTCCATGGTGGCTGCCTGGCTTGAAACAGCAGCTAAGATGCGTTCTGCATTGGACAACGGTTGAGCTTCCTCCGCTGGGCTTGTATCCATGGTTCAGTCCTACTGTTATGATCCGGCTGGGGATCGAACTCGGGTCTCCGACGTGTGTGTGTGTGTGTGTGTGTGTGTGTGTGTCCTTGATGCTGACCACTCCAGCACTGGAAGAGGTTGAACCCAAGTGCAGAGGAATGTGAAAACAATGAAATCTCAAAAGTCTGGGTTTTATCTTTGGCTCTTTACTTCAGAGAAAGATAGCAAACTCAAACAACTCCCCTTGGGAGGCAATACAAAAATGGGTAATCCAAAACAGAAGAGATATCCTTAAACATGCGTCCAGAAACATATATCCAAGAGTCCACAAAAGGAAAAAAAACATAGAATCCAAGTTCAAAAATAGAAGGCAGGAAAAATCTCAAACCCAAAGAATCCTTGAGAATGACAATGCTTAGACCAACATCAGGACTGAACAAGAACAAAAAGACAGTGGGGCCTTAAATAGGGTTTGTCATTAGAAGTAATTCAACACAGGTGAGGGCATTACTTACAACAATTTAACAAAGGAGAATTAATCTGGGTTGAAATAACGCCATCTAGTGGTAAAGTCAAGGGGCTTCAGACAAAACATTACAATCATGTAAGACTCAATTTCTCCATTTCTTTACACAAAACTCTCCAGAAAATGGCATTTAATGGTTTATTTTTCCCAAAAAATTCCCGTGGGGGCATAACCCCGGACCCCCCTAGGGAGAGCCCCCCCACATAATAAATCCCAATTTAACCCCTGGTAGCACATGCGATGTGAAGGGTAGTAGCACCCATGGTGTATTGAGAACGGTAGCACCAGGGTAGCACACAGTAAACACGAGTTTGTTGTATGTCTTGTTGCTGGGGTGACATGCACGTAACGCGTGCCTGCACAGTGATTGATTTGCTGTGCTGCTGCTCACCGCTTAACAGATGTTTGTTTGTTCATTAGGCTATAATTCCTCAAAATAAGTAAAAAAATATTATTCTCTCTCTCTCTCTCTCTCTCTCTCTCTCTCTCTCTCTCTCTCTCTCTATGTTTTCGGTGCTGATGCAGTGACGCGTTCATGTAAACGTAGGGCTGGGTATCGTTCAAAAAATTTCGATACCAATACTGATACCGATACCTTGATTTCGATACCGATTCCTGAACGATACTTTTTTCGATACCAATTTTAAGAAATCCATTTTAACAAAATTACACAACACATTATCTCAGAAAAAACTTTGGTTTTATTTATTCAGTTTGACAAAATGTAGCCAACAGGTTACAATGGAACAAAATGTAATGAACAGTTTTGTGAGGCTCACTGCTGAGTGTAAGATATTTTAAATCACTCAGCAGTTCTTCTTCAAAAAAATTAGCATGTCTGCTTTTTCAGGAGACAGACAAGCCCGCTCCTGACTGATAATGTCCCCAGCAGTAGAAAATGTACGCTCTGAGGGTGTGGATGATGCTTGCACACAGAGATACCTTGTTGCCAAATCAGAAAGCATTGGCAGAGTGTCCTTCATGTTCCACCACCAAGTTACTGGATTTACTGAGGATAGCGTAGATGGAAGTGATCTGTAGTTATTTAACTCTGCCTGTATCTTCTCTGTAATGCTCCTGACAGTGGTCTCTTTTCTTATTTCAATTGCCATTTCCTCCATAGCAAATAGCTCCTCAAGGGCAGAGAGCTTTGGCCTCTTCTGTGAACAAATAAGTAAAGAAATAAAGAATAATATAAAACACTATTGGGTACATGTAAACAAGATCATTTTCTTCCGAAGTTAATTTTATTCTGAAAATTAAATAAGGAAAAATAGGATGTCTTTATATTTTCTTACCAGTGTTGCTACTGAAGGTGCACTATCTTCATCAGATGAGCTGTGAGCTTGGTCACCTGCTCCTGCTCTCTCTTCGAGCCCATGTTCCATCTGCTGGTACTGAATCTGTATTCAATAGAATATGAGGGTCATATTTATATATATATATTTTGATCTACAATTCTTTAATTGAAGTAGATTACCAATAAAAAATAACACCTGTCCCGGGGTCCTTCTCATCAGCTCCTCCTCCAGTCTGGTCCACACTTCATCTGCCACTTTTGACTTGAATCTTGGATCCAAGGCTGTGCCCTCCTCCAAGAACTGTCTGATGCTGTCAACCTGAAAGGCAAAAACATAGTATGAGTCCCTGAATAATCCAAATGAAAACCAAGATCAATAGGAATCAATATGGATTACACTACACACCTGGTATCTTTGTGAGAGGTCATTCCAGATAGTGTTCTTGATGGTCTTTGTAAAGGAGGAGTCCTCATCATTAACTGTGAAGTGGTGCTGGAGTTTATCCAAGATTGGCAGAATCTGACCCAGCGTTGGGCTCCTTTCAGCAGAGACGCAGAGGGTTGAAGTGTAAAGTATCTTTGTAACTTTGACAAACTGTTCTGCTTTACTGAAATCCTCATCAGAAACTCTCTGCAGTCTGAAAATGAAAATATAATCAGTTTCATTGGCTGGACTATAGTTTTATGAGCACAGTGATTCACACTGAAAATTAAATTAAGCTAATGACAAATTGCTTTTACCTGTCCTTCTCCATTGATTTCTTAAGCCTAGGGTCCATTGAGGCGGCCTGGATGGCAGGGAACTGTTCCAGGAATCTCTCCACCATCAGGAACAGGCTATTCCACCTTGTCCTCACATCCAGGATGATAGCATGTTCTGCAAGGCCTAGAGCAGGGGTGGGCAAACTACGGCCCGCGGGCCACATACGGCCCGTTAGGCTGTTTAATCCGGCCCGTCAAATATTTAAAAAATTGTCTTAAGATCGCATTAATTTTGCCTTTTTCTTGCAATACTTTGCGTTATATATAAATTGCGTTGCATATATTTGACAATCGGAATATCAGATATTTCATGCCATAGCTAACAAATGTAAAAAAGGAAAAATGACATAAAAGCAGATCATCATTCATTTAGCGCTGTTGTGGCTGCGGTGTGTCACGTAACAAGCTAGACGCGTCACCATGGAAACCAAACAGACAGCAACTTAAGCGCAAAGACTTGGTGCACGTTAATGTTTTTTCCTTTTTTGAAAACTCACAGAGAAAAAAATGTTTGGTAACCGCTTGCACACGTTTAGTTTTTCCTTTGATTTTTCTGCTATTTAGTTTTGCTACTCTGGATTTGTGGATGTATCCTCCTGACTGATTCCGTTTACAAAACCTTTATCGCCCGGCTTTCGACTACGCTCCCCTGACGTCTGCCATGTACAGAACCCGGTTTTGTTCATTAAATGTTCTGATCTGCATTTGCTTTTTATGTTTTATTTTATTATACTTAAAATAAATTTGTATATTCGTTTATTTCGTTTTTTTCCAAATTTTCGTTTTTTAAAAATTAACCTCAAAACATAACATGCTAAATGGGGGATATCTAGCATAAAAAAAATGTATTGTCAGAATGTCGTCTCTCAGTTGTTGAATTTCGCGCAGACGTTGCCACAACGTAAATGTGTTTGCCCAGCCCGATCTCATGAAAGTGCGAATACCACGAATTGTATTTGTAGTTCTTATGAAACGCAGTTTTCGCGTGCATATGATACGCACTTAAAGGGATAGTTCGCCCAAAAATGAAAATTCGGTCATCATTTACTCACCCTCAAGTTGTTTCAAACCTGTATGAATTTCTTTTTTCTGCTGAACACAAAAGAAGATATTTTGAAAAATCTCGGGTAAACCAAACAGTTGATGGACTCCATTGACTTCCATAGTATTTTTTTTCCTACTATGGAAGTCAATGGGGTCCATCAACTGTTTGGTTACCGACATTTTTCAAAATATCTTCTTTTGTGTTCAGCAGAAAAAAGAAATTCATACAGGTTTGAAACAACTTGAGGGTGAGTAAATGATGACAGAATTTTCATTTTTGGGCGAACTATCCCTTTAATGGCATGTAATAGGCATGCACTCCGCACCCCTAATCCTAACCAAAGGGTTTACAGTGCGCAGCATATGCACGCAAAAAAAAATATTTTTGGCGTATAAATGGCACGAGAAATAAAATTTGTGGTATAGATACGCACTTTAATGAGATCGTGTTTCATAATCTGCTACTGGGCCGGCCCTCTGTCAAATTTTAAAACCCAGTGTGGCCCTTGAGCCAAAAAGTTTGCCCACCCCTGGCCTAGAGTGTGTGTGTGTGTGTGTGTGAGAGAGAGAGAGAGAGAGAGAGAGGAAATTGGTGTGTGTGTTTGTGTATGTGTATATGTGGTTACCAAAGTGGTTGTTCATTTGCAGATTTTTTACTAAATGGTTTAGAGTTAGGTTGACCTATTTTGATTTCTACTTACCGAGAAGATGCTGCTTCTCTTTAAGGACAGGTTTAGCCAGGCTGGACCTTTTCAGCCACACCACCATTGCTCTGATCCTTCCGACCCACTGTGAGACTGATGGTATAGTGTAAAGCTTTTGTGCAGCAATATTTAGAGTGTGAGCAAAGCAGCCAATCTTTTTAATACTCATCTTTTTTATTGCTACATCCATGTTTGCTGCATTATCTACTGTGACTGCAACTACTCTGTCCTTTATATTGAATTCATCAAGAATATCTCCTATCTCTTCTGCAACAATTTCCCCTGTCTGGGATGTGTATACTGCCCTTGTATGTAGGACTTTCTCTTTCATGGAGCCCTCTCTCACATAGTGGACTGACACTGTCAGGTAGTGGTCTTGTGCAATGCTGGTCCAGCCATCAGCAGTCACAGCCACATCCCTCACATCTTGTAACTCTTTCTTGATGTTTTCTTTTTCTACTGCATACCATGCAGGTATGAAGGTATTAGAGAGCATGTCTCGGCTGGGGGACTGATATCTGGGGTTTAATGCCCTTATCATCTCCCTATAAATAATTGACATCATCAGAACACAAAACATAAAATAGCATTGTTTTATCAGTTTTGCTTACTATTATAAAAGGTTAAAATAATAATAATAATAATATAAAAAAAACTTATCTAGGTTAAGAGATGACCTAAACACCTGGCCAACAACCTACAACAACACCACCACTTACAGCTTTCTTACCTCCACCATGGAGCCTCCACTGTAGAAAAAGGCAGCAAACCTTTCACAATGAAGTTTGTGACTGCCCTATGGCACTCATCTTGCCTTTCCTTCGACATTTTCCCTTTTTCTGCCAGTGTGAACGGATTGACACTTGATGATGGTCTCCTCATGCCAGGGTCGGCAGGGGCAGAAGCTATAACATTAATGTGAAAAGGGGAAAAAAACAAGAAAGCTAACCTGTTAATGCAGCCAACCTTAAGGATAAGAACACTTTAATAGTATCAGTATATTTTTATTTAATGCCATGTCAGCATCTGTGACTATTTTCATGGCAAAAATTACATGGAAAAAAAACAATTACATATATAGAACAAAAATAAAAACCAAGCAAATAGAAAACAAATACAGCAATTAATATAAGATTATACAAGATTTTTAACATTGCACCCTTTAACAAGATAAGTAGTTTAATGTGAGTTTAACTTGATCAGTTACTGTCAACCTTAAAGCATTTTTAGCATCGCTTTAGTTATCTATCTATAGCCATACAGCCAAACAATATCTAACGTTATGTAGGTCCCAGTTATTAGGACTTAGGCTGCCTTCACGTGCTATGAGAAATATCGTACTTACCACTTCTGAAGTTGTGATTACAAGCTTATTGCATTCAAATGTTGACTTGAAAGGGCATTCATGTCCATTTTTATTTAACTAGAAAACTAGTATTTACGATAATTCCGAGAGCACCCGAAGGCAGCAAAGTCACCATGTACAGAAACGTTAACTTAAATAATACATAAGCATCTACTACAAGTAAGTTAGCCGATTTTGTTTGTTAAATGCTAATATTACCTGTCGTAGTCTCACTCTCACTCGTAGCGCTCCCTTCATCTGTAGTTTTGGAGGAGGACTCGTCGTGTGGCTCTGTAGCAGGAGGACGGGATGACTGCACACTCACAGGTTCGGTCTTCAGCAGTCGAAGACGGAGCAACTTTCCGCTTTAAGATTTATTCCGTGCACTGTCAAGTGCTTTATCATATTGCTTGTGTTACCGGTCTTTGCAGAAATTGTTTTTCCGCATTTACTGCATCGCGCGTGGTTGGCATCAAGCCTAGAGAAATGTATCCACACTTTTGACCGTGTTTTCCACATCTTTAGGTTGGGACGCTTAGACACTTCACGTGAGCCACGTCTCTGGGCGTAACCGCGTAAACTATTGTTTTTAATGCTTATTGGCTCACTGACATTGACGAGTTAACCCCTTAGGTATCGAAATCTGGTACCGAAAATCAAGTCATTTTTCGATACTCGATAGTATCGAAGCATTTCGGTCGGTACCAAAAAAGTACCGAACTCGGTACCCAGCCCTATGTAAACGGCACCTAAAAGCTGTCACAAAGAACCAGCAAAAGTAATTATTATGAGTATGTAAAATATTGCAATGAGACATTTTAATTGTTTATTAATAAACAAGTGTTTTCTGTGTCGGCTGCAAAGATGAAGTTGACGATATTGACTCGCGATCTTCGCAGTAGTGAACGCGCCGGAGAGAAATGCACATTTCATACGGATTACATAGTTTTATGTTGTTTTGAATGGTTCTGTTTAAAAGTAGAGATTTCTGTAGATAATAGATATATTTCTCTTTTTTTTTTTTTTTTAAGGTGTGTGAGGCGAGTAGGCTACCTTATACGCTGAGTTTCGGTTCATGGATGATAGCTTAAGCTCCAGTTCAGGCCCTGGCGACTCCGTGTCATGATTATCTATTGTCTGCTATATTTACTTTTTATTTATTAAATCTAGGAAATTGGATAATGAAACACTGATTAAAATTAAGATACAATTAATACAAAACGAAATTCGCTTTAAAGAAAGGCTTTGTGCTTTCTGTTTGAGGTCTCTGTGGAAGTTTTAAAGCAGTCTTATAGCCTGGATTGATGGCTCGCAATATCGCAATATATATTAGGGATGCACGATAATATCGGCACAACATCGGTATCGGCCGATAAAAGCTTTAAATGACCATCATCGGCATCGGCCGATATGAATATTTCTGCCGATGAGCCTTGCCGATAGGGTGGTGTGTTTCCTATGTGCACGTGACGACCGTGAACATAGCATGAGTGCCAGCAACTTAAACTTCCAACATGTGGAGGCATTTCTAGCATGAGCGTCAGTTTGGTTTGAGATGTGCTGGGGACAGAGACGCATTCGCAAGTGCATTTTCAGAAGTGCTGGGTAGAATGCTGCAGTATTTTTTTTCTCTTTCGTGCAGGTCATGTTTCGAAAGACGATGTCCTGTAGCTTACTAATGTAAACTCTTCAAGCTACTATGCTCTCCACAGAGCATAAAATATTCATTTTATTTTATTTTACGTGTTCGCATTTATAAGGAAAAACAGTGACAGTTCTCGGTTACGGACGTGAGCGCTCTGAAAGCGGCACTGATAGAGACTGCTTTACTTCCACAGAGACCTCAAACAGAAAGCACAAAGCCTTTCTAAGTGAATTTCGTTTTGTATTAATTGTATATTAATTGTATGTTAATTTTAAAAAATGTTTCATCAACCAATTGCCTGGATTTAGCCTAATAAATAATAAGTAAACCAGATAATAGATATCACGACACAGAGGCGCGCGCGTGAACTGGAGTTCGTCTCATAAATGAAACGAAACTCAGCATAGCTTACTTGCCTCACAGACCTGATAAATATATCTATTATCTACAGAACGTTTGAAATCATATTTTTAAACATAACAATTCAAAACGAAAGAAAACTATGTAATCCGAAATGTGCATTTCTCCCTGGCGCGTTCACTGTGTCGGCTGCAAAGATGAAGTTGACTGACTCGCGAGCCTACTCCGAAGATCGCGAGTCAGTCAACTTCATCTTTGCAGCCGACACAGAAAACACTTGTTTATTAATAAACAATTAAAATGTCTCCTTGCTATATTTGACATATTCATAATCATTACTTTTGCGCTTCTCTGTGACAACTTTTAGTTGCTTTATTGGCAGCGCCACCCTTACATGTTACAGTACATGAACGGGTCACCACCGCATCAGCACCGAAAACAGGGGAGCATTTGGTAGACCTGTTCAAGTAGGAGAAGATGTAAAAAATTTTATTTGAATTTTTTTTTCTATTTATTTTACTTCTAAGGACTGAAGTTTAAAGTCTGAACTTAAAAATAAACCGTGGCAATGGCATATCATTTATTCTCCAAGTGAAATAATTTACCTATTTTTCAGGGGTGAATGTCTGTCTACATTTGTAAAATTATACATTTATGGTAGAATCAAATGTTGTTTTGTTTGTCTTGTAAATTGCCTTATCTACAACACATGAGTGTAATACAGTAAAGGCAGTACAGCAGAGAGACTTGGATTTCTCTTCAGTAAAATTAAAGTGTAAATATATCAGGGGGAAAATGTGTATATATCGGTATCGGCATCGGACAAAATTAGTTTGAAAATATCGGCATATCGAATATCGGCCAAAATGCATTATCGTGCATCCCTAATATATATATCGTTGGGAAAAAAATATCGCAATGTAATTTTTTCCCAATATCGTGCAGCCCTAATTTAAAGTGTGATGTCTGTGCTTGGAGGCTTTCAAATATTCATGTTAACAGACATTAGCGCTCTAAAGTTCTCTGAAGTGTGGCTGAAAAAGCCAAGTAAAACTTTAAATAACCATTGAATCAAATTAAAATGTTATTCTTATCTGTGAAATAAGCATGTAACCCGTTTCAACTCCACCACTCAAAGAATTGTTAAATTGTTCTCCAAATTTGTTGCTTCATACCCCTCTGACACTGGGTAGTTGCGCCCCTGGTCTCACTCATCCTTGCAAAGCTGCTTCAGCTCAGTGACATTTGTAGGCTTTCCAACATGAGCTGTGTTTCAAGTCCTTCCACAGCATTTTAATGGAATTGAAGTCTGGACTTTATTGGGCCATTCCCAAACTTTAATTTTCTAATTTTCTGACCATTTTCAGATCATAGACTTTCAGAGTTGTACAGTTTTAGTTAATTGCAATCTTGAAAGGGATGTTGATGTCTAACATATTAAAGTTCACTGAGCCTTTTGTTTGCCTCCATATTCAATTGTCAGTTTTTGCAACTGACTTTCAATACATTTGTATGAAGAATAAAATTAAATTCAGTTTAAGGATTTATATTGTTCAGGTTTAACTGATTAATCAGCTGAATGTTTTCCTCTCTGTTCTAGACTCTCTAACTGCAGTGTGACAGAAGAAGGTTATAAAGCTCTGGCTTCAGCTCTGAGATCAAACCCTTCACACCTGATAGAGCTGGATCTGACAGGAAATGATCCTGGACAATCAGGAGTGAAGGAGCTCAATGATTTACTGCAGGATCCAGACTGTCAACTGAAGACACTGAGGTGAGACGGGATCAAATAATTATTAAATTAAAAATAATTATCTATATGCAGGCTAAATATTCATAACTAATATATTATTTTAGTTATATAATAAGCTGTACAATTTGTTGCATCAAAATGATCAAGATCAGATCAGATGCTGCAGGTTCTGTCATGATGATGATAACCGTCAACACAGTTTAGTTGTGATACGAGCTACAGGTCAAATAGACATTATGGGTCAGTATATGTGTGCTGACATTCAGGAGTATACCTTGATAATTAACAATAATAGTTTTCCATCAAGCCCAGATTCACTGCATCTCTCTGCACCAAGTCTATGAGTCTCCAGATGTTCACAAACATGCAGTTTCACAAGCCAGTTTTCTCTGTGCTGACGTTTCTCACTCCTCCTGCTTTAAAGACAGAAAGATCTTAATTTCACACTTTGTATTCATACTGAAAATCATGATCTAGTGAGCTTTTGCCCTTCTGCTCTGTGAGACCTTTCTGTTCTTATGCTTATGTTTGCTTTAGGACTGAGTGTTGCTCTAGTTTCTTTTAAATATATATTTATTTGTGTATTTAAATGTTTAAAGAAAATTTTGACATATAAATAACTAACTTAAGCTTGTCTTTAAAACAATAATTACGTTTTTTATCGTATCAAACATTTTTTGTAATGCAGTGGACATTTAGTTGATACCTGAATTGCCTCTTCTGCAGGTTTGTGAGTCCTGCTGCAGAGGAAGCCTGTCAGTATGTGAATAGAGTTGTGGGTAAAAACCCGTTACTCCAGAGAGAGCTGAATCTGAGTGGACATGAACTAGGAGACACACGAGTGAATCAGATCGCTGCTCTACTGCAGGATAAACACTGTCAACTCAACACACTGACGTGAGTATTGCTCATTTATTTATTATATTACTTTTAAGCATTTTTTCCCTCAGTCACACAGAGCCAGAACAATTTAAAGTAATAAAATTAAACAGTCAATTAAACTATTAAGCTGCAACCCCACTTTTGAAAAATCCCCAGAATGTCACATGATTATGGCACTTTTTCATGTGTTCCATATATGGACTAAAGCTGCGGCCGGAAACTGGTACTATGGGAGTAGGTACTACATTTAAATTAGAACGTACTTCACGACCGTTAAAAAAGTACGCTCTATATAGTATGAATACGGGTAGTATGAATGGAGTCTGGACGTACTGGTATTACGGTTGGTATTGTCACGTAACATGCGCGGTCACATCAGCGCGAAAAGTTAAATAGTCCATTCCACTAACTGCACCAACTTAGAGCAATGTTTTTAGTTCTTTCCGCTTTCGTCTGCGTTTTTACGTTGTTCGTGCTCACAATTCAGAGGAGTCGTCGGTCAGCTGCTCGCAGATCATGCCTTTGTCAAGAGCTTTTGTGTAATTTCTCAAATAAGTTAAATATCATTTAGCCAATACATTTTACCTCAGAAAAAAAAAAACACACATAAACCTGTGAACAATGACAGATGTTGATTTTTGGTAAGGAAAAAGTAATTTATTTGCTTGTGATATTACCATCAATGAATAAACATTAATGAATCAATAGTATGCGTGTGTGTATCTCTGTTAATTCATTCATGGATGGCAATATCACAAGCAGTGTGTGTGTGTGTATATATATATATATATATATATATATATACATGTAGGGTAACACACTCAGGTCAGATACAAAACACACATATACACACACACATTCATATACATGTGTATACATGAAGACTTCAGATGTAAAAGAAAAATAATTCTTCTAAAATGAGCATTTTTATCAAGCTTGTATATTTAGGTTCAGTAATTTCACTTTAATGACAATTAATAGGTCCTTTTCATTGCCATTAAAGTGAAATAACTGAACATAAACATACAAGCTTGATAAAAATGATCAAACTAGAAGAAAATTTCAGATGGCACTTAGAGGCTTTTACATCTTAAGTATTCTTAAATATATACACACACACACACACACACACACACACACACACACACACACATAAGAAATGGATCATATACATATAATACATACATGCATATTATATTTATAAATAAGCCAACACAGAAAACAAAAAAACTATTAGCACGTTTACAGATTGTGAGCCCTCAACCTACTGCGCCAATTCTTCATCTATATTTTAAAGATGGAGCTGACCTCCGCCCCGACCTCTGACTTTCACGGTAGTCCATCCAGTCACTGATTGCGACCATGGTGGAAAAAAAGCACATCGAGGTGCTGGTGTTACATATCACATATTTGAGCTTAATTTTTTACAAATTATTTACTTTAAATTTGGGTAGGAAAAATTCAAGTGCCCCTACAAATGAGATTGTTAGTAAGAAAGTCCCTTTAGATCTTTTAGAAACCTGTGAAGGTTACCTTACTGAAGCTGCTGACGTTCACTTTCTTCCCTCAAGACAACGTTTTAAAACTTTTGCTTTTGGTGGTGCTTTAAGCTCTATTATACTACTTTGTGCCAAAGTTTTGTGATTTTGTTTTAAGCTTTGTATTCTGTATCCATTTAAAAGTTAAATAATATACGAAAATGAAGCAAATACATTTTAAAGGTGTCTGGAGTGTGTGGGTATTTCTCTATAGTGTGGCACTCATATTTTTCAGATATACCTGCAATTTGCTTGTTTCAAAAACCATCTGGAATCTGCCACAAAATAAGTGCACACACAACACACTTTAAAAATATTAATTACTCAGTTCCACATATTAAACACTTTACAACTGACAATCTAACTACTGTAAATCCCTGGGAATTAAGTGTTTTGTAATAACACTTGCTAAAACAGCATGACAAAATGAACTTACTAACAAATAAATGGAAAGAGAGTGTGTAACATTTGTTTTCTTTATTATTATTATTTTTTTTTTAGCAATTATTTCTAAAAGCTGAAGGAATCTTTCCTCTCTCTGGCCTCCTGTTCTCATCTCTCCTCATGCTCTCGTCGCTCTTTCTTTTCTTTCCTCTCTTTCATTAGCCACTCTCCACTCTACAAGAACACAGGTGTGTTCATCAGCCCCCTGCAAAATCAACACAGAATTTAACATTAGTGATGAACCATGGTCAATCTATATTATTATATTAATATTAATGTTACATGGACAAGTTGAGGTACACTTGATAACAGTAGCTTGCTACATAGCCAACACATATTACATATCAACACTTGTAAAGGAGAAATAAAATCGCTGTAAAATAAAAAATAAAAGTTTTGTAACTATCATTTAACTGAGAAACAACGTCGTTGTTTAAATAAAACAGTGTTAACTAGCTGACAGGCATTAGCTCGTTCTGTTCGGTAATAATAATGATAAAATTGTCAATTTTGCAGCCAATTCACAAAATTGTACCCTCAATTTACATTATTTAAACTTTTAACAAGTCAGTCGTTTACTTATATGATGTTAAACAAATACAATTTAACCACAAAGAAACAATAAGTGTTTTGTAAAGTATTTACACTTGAAAACAGCCGCGTCTCCGTTTTCTGCCATTTTCGAATATAACTATGACAACTCCTCTCCCGTGGCATCATTGGATAGTAAAGTGTCCATCGTATGTGCACTTCAGAATCTCGCCGGAAGTAGTAGGTCATCCGGGAACTTTTCGCCTACTGTTTTTTGAATTCTATGATTTCGGACATACCACTCTGCTCACGTACTGTTTTTCGCATACTATATAGTAGGGAAGTATTTGATTTCGGGCGCAGCTTAAATGTGCATAGGACGTCCTCAGGCTGCTGGTATGGATTGAAAACACAGTACATCAGAGTATCCAACGCTCATAATGATTACATCGACGCATTTGGGTATAAATTCAATAAATATTATTCCTCTCTATAGAAATCTGATGTAAACCTATGAGAATCTATCAATATTTCTCCAAATCTGCACATTTTTGAGCGAAAAGCCCTGAGGGACATTGTTTTGTCAAGAGTTGTCATGACGACAGCACAGGAGTTTTTTTCTGAATGGGAGCGGCTGACGCTCATAATTCATATTAACCGATTAAAAATCGACTGAAATATGTTGAAATAAAATGTATTTGTATAAGCAACGTATTAAACTGCAAATTAACATTTATGTTCCTTATAATAAAAACGAAAGATATGTTACAGACATATGAAAGACAACATTTCATTGACTAGTTTTGGATAGATTATATATTTTTACTGTAAAATATCTGCCACCTCAAATAAGCTTTTGTTTGCCAGTTTTGTCAATGTAGGCTATATTCAAAGTAAAGAATCCTTAACTTTGAAATATGTATGATAAAATGTATACTTTAGTTTTTACAAAGAAAGATTACACTTGAATTGTTGTTGTAATTGTAACCTTTTTAATTAAAAAAAATATATATTTACAAGGTAGATGTAAACAAATGTTAAAAGGTAAATATAAGCCTTTTCTTTAAATAATTTTTATTGTGTTTTATTATTGACAAATTTGGGGAGAGGATACATATATTCCAAAACTGAAAATACAGTATGAGAATTAACTGCACAATTACTAGACATGTTTTCCTTGGATATTATACAATTTGCAAGCACAATTTGTGGAAAAATAAAATAAAATTGAGATGCTTCCAACTGTGAACCAATGCTCTTGCATTCTTTCTTGTGGCTATAGGTGACACACCTGAATGAATGGCTCATTAAGTATGCGGGCCCCATTGTCTCCTGAGGTGTGAATCACTAAATTTACATTTACATTTACATTTAGTCATTTAGCAGACGCTTTTATCCAAAGCGACTTACAAACTAGGACTAGATTAAGCGAGTCATCATGAAGAGGCAAAAACAAAAACAACGCAAGAAGTGCTCAAGATACGAAGTTCAGGCATTATTCAGAGTAGCATAAGCCCGATAAGTGAGGTTTTAGAGGGAAAGGGGAGGTTTTTTTTTTATTTGTTTTTTTATGCGGTTAAGTGCTCACGGAAGAGATGGGTTTTCAGCTGTCTTTTGAAGGTTGTCAGGGATTCTGCATTCCGGATGAGGGTGGGGAGAGCGTTCCACCAGCATGGAACTGTGAATGAGAATGTTCTGGAAAGTGATTTTGTGGCTCTCTGTGATGGAACCACGAGACGTCGCTCGTTGACCGATCGTAGGCTTCTGGTAAGGATGTAGGCTCGTAGTAGTGAGTGAAAGTAGGAGGGAGCTGAGCCTGTGATAGATCTGTAAGAAAGCGTCAATGCTTTGAACTTGATGCGAGCAGCGAGTGGTAGCCAGTGCAGAGAGATGAACAGAGGAGTGACGTGGGCCCTCTTGGGCTCGTTGAAAACGAGACGAGCTGCAGCGTTCTGGATCATCTGTAGAGGTTTGGTTGCACATGATGGAAGTCCAGCCAGAAGAGCATTGCAGTAGTCAAGCCTAGAGATGACCAGGGCCTGGACGAGAAGTTGTGTTGCATGCTCAGTTAGGAAAGGCCTGATCTTCCTGATGTTGTACAGTGCAAACCTACATGATCGAGCTGTCTTTGAAATGTGATCTGTGAAGGTCAGCTGGTCGTCAAACGTTACTCCAAGATTTCTGACCGACCTTGATGGGGTGAATGATGATGAATCTAGCTGGATAGTGAAGTCGTGCTGTAGAGACGGATTGGCAGGGAGGACGAGAAGCTCAGTCTTTGCCAGGTTGAGCTGCAGGTGATGTTCCTTCATCCATGCCGAGATGTCCGCCAGACAGCTTGAGACCCGTGCAGCCACTGAGGGATCATCTGGTTGAAATGAGAGGAAGAGCTGTGTGTCATCAGCATAGCAGTGGTAGGAGAAACTGTGTGCTTGTATGATGTGTCCCAGTGATGTGGTGTAGATGGAGAAGAGGAGGGGACCAAGAACTGAACCCTGGGGAACACCTGTGGTCAGTTGATGAGTTCTGGATACCACGCCTCTCCATGCGACCCTGAAGGACCCACCTGTGAGATAGGACTCAAACCAGTGGAGGGAAGTTCCTGTGATGCCCAGTGATGAGAGGCTGGACAGAAGGATCTGATGATTCACAGTGTCGAAGGCAGCAGACAGATCCAGGAGAATGAGGACTGAAGATTTGGAAGCAGCTTTTGCGATCCGTAGGGCTTCTGTGACCGACAGTAGTGCAGTCTCAGTAGAATGCCCGTTCTTGAAGCCAGATTGGTTGACATCTAGCTGGTTGTTTAGAGACAAGAAGGATGTTACTTGGTTGAAAACAGCTCTTTCAAGTGTTTTCGCAATGAATGGTAGGAGAGAGATAGGTCTGTAATTCTCTACATATGATGTGTTTAGCGTTGTTTTTTTAAGCAGTGGAGTAACCCGAGCCTGCTTGAATGCTGTAGGGAAGGTGCCAGTATGGAGGGATGAGTTGATGATGTGTGTGAGTGCTGGGAGAAGTGTGGGAGAGATGGCTTGTAGAAGGTGTGAGGGGATGGGGTCAAGAGGGCAGGTGGTAGGATGACTGGAGAGGAGAAGTGTAGATACTTCTTCCTCGGTTAGCTGAGAAAAGGTGGACAGAGGGTTATTGGCTGTGGAAGGGGTCAGTCTGGGTTCCTGTGTGTGTGGAGCTGAGAACTGACTGCTGATAGTTGTTGTTTTGTTGGTGAAGAAGTTCGCAAAGTCGTCAGCAGTTAAAGAGGAGGTGGGTGGTGGTGGAGATGGACAGAGGAGAGAGTTGAATGTCTTGAAGAGTGATCGTGTGTTGGAGGAGCTGTTGATCTTGTTGTGGAAGTATGAAGATTTTGCAGCATGAACATCAACAGAAAAGGAAGAGAGGAGAGATTTATACATACTCAGGTCAGATGTGTCTTTTGATTTGTGCCATTTCCTCTCCGCTGCCCTGAGTTCGGTCCGGTGTTCACGAAGAACCTCAGACAACCAGGGGTTAGAGGGAGTAGCGCATGCTGGCCTGGAGGAGAGAGGGCAGATATTGTCTAGAGAAGAGGTTAGAGTGGAGCATAAGGTATCCGTTGCGGTATTCACATCCAGAGATGAGAATTGTGAGGGTGGGGGAAGAGAAGAAGACACGTTAGAGGAAAGATGGGAGGGAGAAAGTGAGCGCAGGTTTCGCCTGAAAGTGACTGGTGGGGGGGTTGGTGGTGCAGGGGTAGAGAGATGTAGACTGAAAGTAATGAGGAAATGATCTGAGACATGGAGAGGTCTCACCAAGATGTTGTCTGTGATGCAGTTGCGTGTGTAAACCAGGTCCAGTTGGTTGCCTGATTTGTGAGTACCTGTGGTGATGAGACGTTTGAGATCGAAAGAGGCTAGGAGAGAGATGAAGTCAGTTGCATGCGGCTTTTCGAGATGGATGTTGAAGTCACCGAAGACTAGAAGTGGGGTGCCGTCCTCAGGGAAAGAGGACAGCAGCACATCCAGCTCCTCTACGAAGTTACCCAGCTGACCTGGGGGGCGATAAATTACTACAATATGGATCTTATTGGGAGTTGTAAGTGTAATAGCATGATATTCAAATGAGTTGTTGTTGCATAGAGAGGAGAGCGCTGAGTATTTCCAATTGTTAGAAATGAGAAACCCTGTACCCCCACCCCTCCCAGACTGGTAAGGAGAGTGAGAGAAAGAGAAGTTGTTAGAGAGAGCAGTAGGGGTTGCTGAGTCTTCTGGACGAATCCAGGTCTCAGTCAAGCCCAGGATACTAAGAGTAGAATGAGATGCAAAGGCTGGAATAAAGTCAGCTTTATTGACTGCTGACTGACAATTCCATAGACCCACGGAAAGAGAGAGAGGTGTTTGTGAGGATGAGAGAATGGGACGCAGATTAGCAGAATTGCGCTGCCTTTTCCGCGTGATGAAGGGGCGTTGCCGAGAGATAACAGGAATGTTTTGAAAACACATGTTGATGAAGTTGTAAAATAAGATTAAAGTGGGAAGGGAAAGGGAAAACGAAATACTTAAGTGCCTTTCTGGTGTCCTTGCTCGGCACACGAGGAGGCTGAACACGAGAGCTGAACGCTTCCACTGACGCTTCCGCGACAGCGCGCAAATTACATAGATATAGATATAATGCTTTCACCTTGAGATGTTCTGACATGACCTGACATTTGTGCTTTTTTCAGTTGCTTATAAATATGCATGATGGTGTTGAATTGTTGACGCCCTTTGTGCATATTGCCTTTCCAAACAAAAAGTGTTTTACAAGATTTAAATCAATGTATTGTGTTATGTGAATGATTAGGCAGGATGATTTTCACATCATTTTGAAGAAAAAACTCTAGGCAACGACATCCATTAGTCAAAAGTCTTATTGACACATATTTAGTATGTGTTTTGTGGCCTTATTTCAGAAACTTTAGTTTTGAGTTTTTTTCAATAACCATGGATAAACATTATTCTCTCAAAAATACAAACATGTACATGCACGTTGCTCACATATTATGGTAGCCCTGTTTGTGCTAAATATAGTGTAATTACACCTTTGCCATTAATATGTTTATAAGCAACTGAAAAAAGCACAAATGTCAGGTCATGTCAGAACATCTCAAGGACCCCAAAAACCCCTTAGACCCCAGAGGGTTAAAGGTATCGACTCATTTTTTCATTTCATAACTCGTGACACAAATTAAGACATAACTGTCACTATAAGTTTCTCAGAATACAATAGTGGTCAAATACTGAAACTTGAGTCTTGTATCTTTTTAATGATGGATAGTTTATCAAGGTAATAACATTAAATCTGATAGTAACTTTGAACTAAAAAAAAAAAAAAAAAAAAACCTTCAGTGTGCCAGCGCACTGGCAAAGGTTAACAGGTTAATAACACAAAATTAAAAAGGTGATATCAAGCTTTAAATATTTGATTAAGAGAGACAGTTTGATCATGGGTCAATAATTATATCAGTTTCTGTAGAGGCAGAACAATGTTTTTTTTTCAGACATCAGGATCAGAACTGTTCATAACTGCTTTCAATTTAATCTTTGTATTTCACAAATATCTAATTTTGGTGTAACATACTGTATACTGTAACTTGTAAAAACCGAATAAGTACATTTTAAAAGTCTGTGATCAGTATCTGCCTGTAATAAGATCCACTGAAGGTAAGTTGACTGAATGCTGGTGATGGGCGCTTTCGAAACACGCTTCATGAAGCTGTGAAACCTTTACGAATCTTTTGTTTCGGATCAGTGGTTCTGAGTGTGTATCAAACTGCCGAAGTCACATGATTTTAGTGAACGAGGCTTCGTTACGTCATAACTGTTTCAAAACGTTTAAAAATGTCAATGGTTCACCACTGGGGGGCGATGATCTCTGTGAACCCATGAATCATGCAGATTCACTGAGATTGAACAAGTGTCTGTGGGTTTTACCTGATCTCTGATCAGTTTTATACATTTGTAGACGTTTTAATTAGACATTAGTATAATAGTGGTTATGCGGAACGCCCAACATTGGAACCGGAAAACAGGTATAAACATTTCCGGTTTGCATTACCGTACGCATCTGCAGCGGTAGATGATCTCTGAGGTAACTTATTTTGCGCTTTTTTTAGAATACAATTCTTATTTCTGTTTTAATTAAAATGTCACGAATGCTTAAGTATCAGAAAAATTTTTTTTATAAAAAAAATAAAATGCAGTCTTCATTTGATTGTTTTAATCGTCTGCAAGCAAATATAAAAGATTAAACTACTATGATAGCATACAAGTCTAAACTAACTTACTGATAGTTAGCTAACTCTACATCGGGTGCCATTAGCAAAGGCTACATATACTAACTACATACCTTCATAATCATGAATAAATGAGGAGGCGTAAAAACTTAAATCCTTTATCTAACGGAGTACTCAGGGCTCTGGAAGTCCGTTTGGCAATACGATGTACATCTGAAATGGATAGAATGGGTAGCTCCTGTAAACACCGGCTATAAAAGGTCGCCATTCCTACGCTGTGTTTACCTCAGTAGCTGACGACCGGAAGTAGTTATATCTGTTTTGTAGAACCCGGAAGTATGTTGCGCATAACCCCTATTAAAAGCAATAATAGTAGTTAATAGTCTCTTATTGGCCTGTTTAGCTGAGCCATCCATAAAATACACCGACACTGCCTCACGGTGCAGCACTAAAGCAGATGAACTGCCTTTTACAAAACTTGTTTGATTGTCTTCTGCTTAAGGAAATACTTTTAGTCCTTAATCTGATCATGTTAGTTTATACAGTTATTCTTTGTTCATGTTAGTTCACAGGGGATTTTTTTATTTAAAAATGTATTAGTAAATGTTTAAACTTAAGGTTATTAAATGCTGTATAGCAGGGCTATTCAATTAGCTTCATTCGAGGGCCGGATTATCAAATTGAAAAGTTGAGGTGGGCCGGTGGGTTGGTTTGGGGGTTTAGCTTATTTATTGAAACATAACAGTTTCAATAAATAAGTTAAAGTAACCCTAAAAAAGTATGGTATTTACTTGGAAATGTGGTACCCAACAGTATGCAGATATATAAAACCATAATAAATAAAAACTTGATAATTTACAGCTGTGTACAACTATTTTCCTTGGAAAAAATAAATAAATTATACAAACTAGTAGCTGTTGGTGAGAAATAATAATTATTTTATTTATAATTGTTTCGCTTAAATGAAAATATTCTGACAGTGAGACTTGATAACCACAGGCTACTCACTCCCACTGTATAAAAAATGCCTAAACACAAGTTAAAAACTGTAAGCACCTTTACAAAGAAACTGACATAATTTCATAACAAACATTAATTATATATTCCTCTACCCACCTAATAAATCTAATGTAATATAAATCACTATATTTACTATTATACTATATAATATTATAATATATACTATTTATTTATTACTACATAGTATTCAATATAAATATTGCACATTTCTGCCCAACCCATGGTAAATTACTACAGTACATTCATGATAAATGTTTTTAAGGGTGATTAGGGGATTTAAAGTCTTCTAATTTCGTTCATGCCACAATGTTTCTCCTGCTTTCCTCATCAGTCTTGTTGGGAATGTTGAGGCTGTTTCATCCGATTTAATACAAGGCAAGTTAAATCATCGAGTGATTTGTGGTTTGTAACAGAGAGGTTTCTGTCGAACTGAAACGCTTCCCACTGGCTTTCGCAACGCTGTTTAATAATAGTGTCCGAGACCGGGAGTAAACGCAGCTCCGTGCTGGGCCGTGTTGAAACAATAAGTGAAACAACTGAAAATAGCGCTATTTGTTGTTACTGTACTGACCGAGAAACCGCTTCAGATGATTCAGTGACGGAGCGGTCCGAATGAATCCGAATAGTTTTAGACCATTATGCAAGCGCGTTTAGAAAGAATCGAACTAAAAGAATGATTCATTCACGAATGATTGGTAGCCTATCGCTGGTTCAGTCGACATCAATTCGGGACACATATAATAACTGCTGAAATATTCGCACGTAAAACGTTTCTCAGGTCAATCGGAGCGAGTATGAAACTAAATTACCCGCACCGCCAGGAAAAGAGGAGGAGGGAGGTTGGTGCCGTCGGGCCGGATGGAGATGATTGGCGGGCCGCATTTGGCCCACGGGCCACCAATTGAATAGCCCGGCTGTATACTATTGTCCATCATTGGTTCATGTTAACTAATGTAGTTAATGTTAACAAATGAAACCTTACTGTAAAGTTTTAGCAAGTAGACAATGTGTCTGAAAACAACCGACATAAACACATTTGACCCAGTGAGCAAACCAAGGGTGACATTGACATGAAAGAACCTTAAAGATTAAATTAAATGAATGTGTAAACTAACATAAATAGATCAACGCTTTCAACCTTTTTATTGTTACAATGTTGGTAGTATATTTAAATGAACAATGTGTAGTCTTTCTCCATGTTACCTTTACCTTGATATCCCTGTTTATTTGTCAGCAAAAGTCTGCTGGATGAAGATGAACACGTTAGTTGATCATTAT
The DNA here is from genome assembly GCA_022828995.1 of Vimba vimba. Classification (NCBI taxonomy): domain Eukaryota; kingdom Metazoa; phylum Chordata; class Actinopteri; order Cypriniformes; family Leuciscidae; genus Vimba; species Vimba vimba. The sequence continues at coordinate 58,352,970 of CM040817.1, read as the reverse complement.
AGATCTGAGTCATTTTCTCTTTCTGTCTTCAGTCTGAATAGATGCAGAATTACAGAGGAACAGAGTCTCATCGTGACTTCAGCTCTGAAATCAAACCCGTCACACCTGAGAGAGCTGGAGCTGAGCGGGAATAATCTAGGAGAGTCTGGAGTGAAAAACCTCAGTGATCTACTGATGAACCCACAACTCAAGCTGGAGAAACTACAGTTAGTATCATTATACTGTACAGCAATTACAGTGTGACTGAAGTTTATTTATTTGAAGACAGCAGGGCTTATGTTTCATTGTTTATAGCAGTGCACTTTCTGGGTTTCCCCTATTGCTCACAGGGGGTTAAAGTGGGATGTGAGTGTGCCGTACGGACTCTTATTCTGGCTGTACTGAAGACGAAGCGGTTTGACCAATCAGATGAAAGGGGCGTTTCAGCGCCGCCCACATGTGCAAACGAAATATCAAAGCCATAAACCGATTTGTAAACCACAAACGAAAAATTAGAAATCGAGCCGAAATCTCATTTTCCGTTTATTAAACTAAACGAAACACCGAATAAACGATCCGTCTTTTCATTTCTCGTTATTCCATTCCAAACAGGAAATGAAATGATCAGATGATACACGGACCGTGTCGTGTGTTCATTCGTTTTTTGATTTAATATTGAAAGTAGAAAAACGAGAAAACACTTCCTTTTTCGTCTTTTTATTTTTTTAAAAAAACTAAAAACAAGTATTGAGCTTGATTTTTCACTTTTCGTTCTCAGGTAGAAACATTTATAAACAGCTTGAATATTTGATTTCTACACGTATAGGCGGGAATGAAACGCTCCTTTCCTCTGATTTGTCAGCTGAAGATCAAACTGTCCCGTCATCAGTTCTTCCTCAGCTCCGCTCAGCAGAATAAAAGTCCTCCGCTGCTGCAGTTGTACAGATTCTGAACGCGTTTATTGCAACTACTACATTTCATCTTTTTCTCATCAAACACCCAGACTAACGCACCGGGGAAGAGCCTCGACAGGGCTTTCTTATGAGGCTTTCAGTTCTCAAGTGCCAGGGGGTCCGTGAAATAATTTACTATAACCTACTGTATTTTCCGGACTGTAAACTAAAGTCACGTTTTTATCATGAAACACGTTGTGATTTATTCCAGAGTGACCTAGGCCTTTACAATGCATTTAACTTTGTTCACATAATCTAAATGTTGACTTTCAAAAGTAGGCGCGCCAAGAAGACTATTCGCTGTATTTTGGTTTATATATATACAGTATATACTTTTTTTTTCATCAATCTCTTTATTAAATTTTGAACATGAAATAAGAACAAACAAAGTTCCCCTTCACATACAAAGAAAAAAAAATACAAAAACATAAACACCAAGAATCAACAAAAATAAACAACAAACAACATAGTAACAATGAAGGAAAAAAAACAAAAATAAAAACACATTAACTAATAGCTGTGAGTGACGGTCCAAGAACTACTGCCCAGTCATTTGCAGCAAAAAACGTGGGACACTAAGTTTACTCAGGATTGTCTGGGAAGGTCAACTTCCCAACATATAAAAAAAAAGGGTGTATATATATATATATATATATATATATATATATATATATATATATATATATATATGGGTGATTCTTAGACTATGGGCACTTTTATGTACTTTGGTCATATTTTTAAAAATACATACAATTTTGGACAAAATCCTCTTTCTTTTTCAAACAATAGAACTTCCTTAAAAACTTTTTACTACCTTTCTATTATGATTTTTTCATACTTTTCAACCTCCTTATAGGTGTCAAAATCACTGTTTTATCCTTGTCGCACACCCAGACTTTTTAACTTCAACAATGAAAATACAGTTTAAAAGTATGACTTATCTGGTAACTATTAATATACCTAAATTAAGCACTATTAAAATAATTAAAATACATTATAATATTTAATGTGAGACCACCATCAATATTACTTTTTATACAAAATATAGCTGTCGCACAGTATTGGTGTCATTTCCACCACAACACTGTAATGTCCCTTTAAAAAGTTTGTGTGAAAGATTGTTTAGGTGGTTTCTATGGAAATGTTCAGAGACATCAGAGCACATGTTGGACATGGAGGCAATTTAAAATTTTCATCAAGAACAAAATAAGAAAAATCAAGGTAAATATTGCTTGATCAGTTAATATATGTGAAAACCCAGCTAAAGTCATTTTTTGTGATTCAGTGTTTTTTACATAAAATCATCCTACACAATGTAAAGAACATTCTGTGAAAATATAACCTTGATATCTTAAGTAAGGCCATGTCAAAAATTTGCTAAAATTCGGCCTCAGAAAATCATATTTTTGAGAAATTCCAATTTAAAGATAAGTTATTTGTTAAAACTGCAACACGTTTGATCCATAGTTATCCTGCATATGTGACTTAAAACACCTTAAAGCTGAGATTCTCCCCTTTTTAGTGATATATGACACATCAGTGGAAAAATTCTTAAAGTTTTGTAAAACAGATCTATTTATTATGATGTGCATCTCCAAAAAGCTAAAAGCATAAAAACATTGATCGAATGGGGGCGCCACAAGAGCTTTATCGTAGCAACAATTACCATGTCAATTCAGTGGAATGATTTGTATAACTTTATTAGTAAAATGTAATATCAGTGAAATGTCAATAATATATAAATTAAATAACATAACATTTCTCATTCTCTGAAATTATCATTCTCTTACTGGCCCACGGTGTAACATTGAGTAAATCTGGAGTAAAAAATAAATAAATAAATACAATTTCAAGGGATAGTTTACCCAAAAACTACAATTCTGTCATCATTTACTCACCCTGATGTTGTTCCAAACTTGTATGAGTTTCTTTCTTCTGCTGAACAAAAAATAAGATATTTTAAAGAATGTTTGTAACCAGACAGTTGACAGCACCCATTGACTTCCACAGGTGCCGCCAACTGTCTGGTTACCAACATTCTTTAAAATATCTTATTTTTTGTTAAACAGAAGCAAGAAACGTATACAGGATTGGAATAACATGAGGGTGAATATGAGTATGAGTAAATCATTTTTGGGTGAACTATCCCTTTAACAGGTCAGTCTCAAACTTTGTACACATTCTAAAATTGTCTAGATGCAAAATAAAATCCCGAGTGACAGCAACTCTCCCTGCTTGAAAAATAAAGAACACTTTTCCCCATTGAAATACTTGCAGTTGCAAGAGAAACTGATTTTCAGTTTCACATCTGGACTTCCAGCATTCGAAGCAAATTCTTCTTGCTGGTGTTCCCTCTTCATGTTCGCCAGACAAATAGCTTGGGGTTCAATCACCAAAACTGGCTTGTCCTCCTCATCATGTTGGTCACTGCCTGAAAAAGCAAAGATCATTTTTTTTCAATTCAAAGCAAGATACCTAAAAACCAGGGGCGGACTTTACCATTAGGCAAAGGTCGGCAATTGCCTTGGGCCCCGAGCTACCTAGGGGCCCCCAAAATGCCCTATTAACTTATGCTTAAGTTTTTTTTTTTGTTTTTTTTTTTGTAATTATATATTTCTAAAACTCCATTTGCGAAACAGGAGGCGGCCCCCCCGCCTCACTACATTGGACTATTCCATTATCTCATTTTTACTTTTCGCGGCGCGAAAGATAAACAACACGCAGTAACAGGAGGACTGGGAAATACACAAACAGAGCAAGACGAGTCTAAACGCGAAGTTACCCAAGCGGCTCAAATAAAAGAAAAAAAGTGAAAAGACGCTGATAAGTATTTGGGAACGCTGCCAAAGATGACAAACTTTTTTACGGCTACTGTTGGGGATACAGATCAGGAACAACAACGTCCAACGCACAGAAAAATTGTGAAGCAAAGAGGACACGGAGATCGACAGACAAAACTGAGCAGTTTATGAATCATGATATTTAAAAAAATCTCAGCTCTCAGATTCTGTCAATTCTATTATGAAATTCAAACAATAAATACCGTTTTGCCGTTTTAATGTGACGTGACAGATTCCTATAGCGGCACGTGAACTGATCATCTCTACCTAATAGTAAATAAACACGAATTAACAATGTTGAAAGATACCGTATAACTTACCGAAATGTATATACCTCATTCATAATATCGATCAATAAGTGTTTTTCAACCGCGGAAAGAGGTAAAACAGCTGCAGAACAATCGTCACATAACAGTTACCTTGGGAAAGCCATTTAATTGGCTAGAAAAAAAGATCTATAGAGAGTATTTGGCTAAATATGTGTACTATATTACTTATTTTAACCTTAAATTATACCAGATGATAGGGCTTTTTTATTTTTTTTTCTTGAGAAAAAGTAACGCCTGTCTTGTGAAACGGTACCTAATATTTATCCAAATGAGTCAATATTGAATCAAATCACAAGAATTGAATCGAAATGGTGAAATTTGCCAAGCAAAAAAAAAAAACCCCAAAAAAACATAGCTTACCAGAAATTGTACCATGTAAACATTGTAACATGTTTCTGTTTAGGAGTAAAGAAGTGTAGCCTATGCAGGGTTTAAAGGGGACGTTTTTTTCTCCTCTCTAACCTTTACTTGGATGGGTAGGGGCCCATAGCCTACCTTCGCCTTGGGCCCCCGATTTGCTAAATCCGCCACTGCTAAAAACATGATTGTGTAACATGCAAGAATGGGAAGTGGGTTTAATTCCACATTTAAAATGGATAATGAAGTTTTTTTATATTAAAATATCAGAAAATATTTTTTCAGTTTAGTCAGACTGAATCTGATTAATTGAGGGGAGGGCATAGGAACAAGAAACAGCCTATAGGTGGTAAGCAGACTTCAATTCAGAGTGTAATGAAACAAATAAACATCATGCCATAAACGTAATTAATTTAAACTGACTAAATCCCAATCAACAAATGTAATAAACATTTAAATCCACTATTTTTGCATCACAGATATGTGTTAGCATTACATTGGCTGGACACTGACAGTATACATTTACATATTTAGCATAAAATAAAATAATAACAAAAACTTACCGTCAAATTCCTCGTCAGTTTCGTCAAAGAAGTGTCCTGTTCATCATCACAATCATCCTCCAGAAAATAATCCGCAATAAAACCGGTTAAATCATAATTTGGGGCAATTCCACCGAGATTAATATCAAGCTAGCTGTTTAAGCAAGCAGCTATTTTCCGTTCCTGCTCATACTTCGGTGTCGCCGGCGAAGCCATGGATGTCAAAACAACGCATTAACGTTACCATCATCCAGCAAATAACACGTAGCAGGCCAAAAATGTCCTTAAAATAAGTTTAATATTATTGGCAGAATACTTAGCTACAAAACAAATAAGCAGTTCTTAAAATATTGGCTATGACAAGAAAAAATCACCACAGACATCTAAACCCGGCTTAAATCGAGCTCTTTTTTTTCATTGTGTTGACCTGATTACCGGAGCTCGCGGATTGTTATTAAAGTCTGTTTTTACTCTTTCTAATAGAAAATACACAGAAAAGACGTTCCTGAACCGATTGATATACGAATCAGCAGTGTTGTTGCGCGAAATAAACCCAGAGACGACTGAAATCAATGTTTAGGAAGCCCACGTCCTTTTTTTTTTTTTTTTTCGCAAAAGTATAACGTAGTGTCAATAAAATCATTAATTTCAGTATTTATCATGTTATAAATGAAAATGTAAGTATTGCATCTCAAAACCATTGGTATAATCTATCATTTACAGCAATAAACACACATGGACTATTTTTGTCATTTTTATGGCTATGACTACTTTGACGCTCGTTAACTCATAATTCAATTCTGCGACTTTAGCCGGGGTCACATATTTATTCTACGTCATTTCCAAACATGCTGTACCTTCAATGGTGTTTTTAAAAAGTTAAAAATTTTAAGTTAAATAAGAGTATTTTACATACATGAAATGTTAAGTATTAATTCAAAGCTATTCAGTGAAGCTATCTTCCATTTTTTCACAAAAAACTACAGAAATGTCATTTCCACCACAGTCATTTCCACCACACTGCCCTCTGTGGTGGAAATGACAGCATGTGGTGGAAACATGCTGTACCTTCAAGGGTGTTTTTAAAAAGTAAAAAAATGTAAGTTAAATAAGAGTATTTTGCATGCATGAAATGCTGAGTATTAATTCAAAGCTGATCAGTGAAGCTATCTTCCATTTTTTCACAAAAAACTACAGAAATGTCATTTCCACCACACTGCCCTCTGTGGTGGAAATGACATTTATGATTACAAAGTACAATTGATATAGATTGCAAGAGTAGATTGACTTTGTGAATTGAGTTTACTGAGTGTGATGAGTTTAAGAGTTTTTCAAATAAATATTTCTCTAAATATTACTGTTTCTCTACATTCACGTTAATTAATTGTCATTTCCACCACCACCCTGTCATTTCCATCACCACACACATTTTTTAAAAACATTTAAAAAGTTCTCATCACACATTAAAAATGTATCCACAATTTACGAGATCATGCTCTACTTAATATAAAAATTCAAGTTATTTATTTTCTAATAAGCTCTTGCCCAAACCAATATTAAATTTCAGAGTGTGACAGGTGCACAGTTCACCATTTGGTCCTTAGGGCAGTTAATTTATCTCATTGACAAATGTATAATTATTGTACATTGTGGAAAAACTGATAAAACTAGTTACAAAAATGATCTTAGACAATTCTTGAGTGGCATAAGTTATTCTGTTTTTAAATAACAGCTGTATATAGAGATGTGGTGGAAATGACATTTGTTCATTGCAGGTCGGAAAAAATGTAAAATATTAACAATTTCTCTTGTAATCTAAGTTTGTCCTCTTACAGACCTTAAAACTATACAAATTATTTAAACTTATGAGACTGTGTTACGTGACTTTTGAACAAGTTTTTTTTATTCAACTTCACAAGCCTAAAAGTGCCCCTAGTTGAAGAAACGCCCACATATATATATATATATATATATATATATATATATATATATATATATATATACATACATACATATATACTTATTAACCACAAATGCCCATCTTGTACCATCTCTGAGATGTGCCACGTATTACATCATCACGTTGGAAAGGTCACGTGTCATGTCATCAAAAAATGTGTTTTGGGGTTTCATGACCCTTTAAAAATGAAATGAAATGAATGTGTAAACATGAATACATCAACAATTTCAACCTTTGTATTGTTACAGTGTTGGTAGTATATTTAAATGAACAATGTGTAGTCTTTCTCCATGTTACCTTTACCTTGATATCCCTGTTTATTTGTCAGCAAAAGTTTGCTGGATGAAGATGAACACGTTAGTTGATCATCATAGATCTGAGTCATTTTCTCTTTCTGTCTTCAGTCTGATTGATTGCAGTATTACAGAGAAACAGAGTCTCATCGTGACTTCAGCTCTGAAATCAAACCCGTCACACCTGAGAGAGCTGGACCTGAGCAGGAATAAACTAGGAGACTCTGGAGTGAAGCACTTATGTGCCGTACTGAAGGATTCACACTGTAAACTGGAGAGACTGAGGTCAGTCACATTCACATACAAGAATCAAAATGCTTAAAATCACTTCAACAGTTTAAACTAAAACACTTTAACACTGTATTTGTGCAAACTTAGTATTTTGTGATCTGGTGAAATAAAGATGAAGATCTCTCTTCCTCTCTCTGTTTTATTTGCTTATGAAGATGATGTGACTTTACAGAATAAAGTTTTCTTTTCTTCTGTCTTATTTTCTTCTCTTCCTCTGCTAATGTAGTTTAAGCTGCTGTGATATGACAGATGAAGGTTGTTCTGATGTGACTTCAGCTCTGAAATCAAACCCGTCACACCTGAGAGAGCTGAACCTGAGCGATAATAAACTAGGAGACTCTGGAGTGAAAAACCTCAGTGATCTACTGATGAACCCACAATTCAAGCTGGAGAAACTACAGTTAGTATCATTATACTGTACAGCAATTACAGTGTGACTGAAGTTTATTTATTTGAAGACAGCAGGGCTTATGTTTCATTGTTTATAGCAGTGCACTTTCTGGGTTTCCCCTATTGCTCACAGGGGGTTAAAGTGGGATGTGAGTGTGCCGTACGGACTCTTATTCTGGCTGTACTGAAGACGAAGCGGTTTGACCAATCAGATGAAAGGGGCGTTTCAGCGCCGCCCACATGTGCAAACGAAATATCAAAGCCATAAACCGATTTGTAAACCACAAACGAAAAATTAGAAATTGAGCCGAAATCTCATTTTCCGTTTATTAAACTAAACGAAACACCGAATAAACGATCCGTCTTTTCATTTCTCGTTATTCCATTCCAAACAGGAAATGAAATGATCAGATGATACACGCACCGTGTCGTGTGTTCATTCGTTTTTTTATTTAATATTGAAAGTAGAAAAACGAGAAAACACTTCCTTTTTCGTCTTTTTATTTTTCAAAAAAACTAAAAACAAGTATTCAGCTTGATTTTTCACTTTTCGTTCTCAGGTAGAAACATTTATAAACAGCTTGAATATTTGATTTCTACACGTATAGGCGGGAATGAAACGCTCCTTTCCTCTGATTTGTCAGCCAAAGATCCCGTCCCGCCATCCCGTCATCAGTTCTTCCTCAGCTCCGCTCAGCAGAATAAAAGTCCTCCGCTGCTGCAGTTGTACGGATTCTAAACGCGTTTATTGCAACTACTACATTTCATCTTTTTCTCATCAAACACCCAGACTAATGGCTCGACACAACCCGCACCGGGGAAGAGCCTCGACAGGGCTTTCTTATGAGGCTTTCAGTTCTCAAGTGCCAGGGGGTCCGTGAAATAATTTACTATAACCTACTGTATTTTCCGGACTGTAAACTAAAGTCACGTTTTTATCATGAAACACGTTGTGATTTATTCCAGAGTGACCTAGGCCTTTACAATGCATTTAACTTAGTTCACATAATCTAAATGTTGACTTTCAAAAGTAGGCGCGCCAAGAAGACTATTTGCTGTATTTTGGTTTATATATATACAGTATATACTTTTTTTTTTCATCAATCTCTTTATTAAATTTTTAACATGAAATAAGAACAAACAAAGTTCCCTTTCACATACAAAGAAAAAAAATACAAAAACATAAACACCAAGAATCAACAAAAATAAACGACAAACAACATAGTAACAATGAAGGAAAAAAAACAACAACAAAAAAACACATTAACTAATAGCTGTGAGTGACGGTCCAAGAACTACTGCCCAGTCATTTGCAGCAAAAAACGTGGGACACTAAGTTTACTCAGGATTGTCTGGGAAGGTCAACTTCCCAACATATTCAAAAAAAGGGGGTATATATATATAAAAAGCATATATATATATATATATAATATATGCTTTTTATATATATATATATATATATATATATATATATACTTTTTAACCATAAATGCCCGTCTTGTACCATCTCTGAGATGTGCCACGTATTACATCATCACGTTGGAAAGGTCACGCGTCACATCATCAAAAAATGTGTTTTGGGGTTTCATGATTCTTTAAAAATGAAATGAAATGAATGTGTAAACATGAATACATCAACAATTTCAACCTTTGTATTGTTAATAAAAAATAGAAAAAAACACCGCTCATCCATCAAGAAAGTCTTGTATTGAGGTGCTGCTAAACTAGATCATCATTGAAAATTGTAAAAATACAGCAGCCGCACACTTAAACACTGTGCAAGATCAATTTATTAGCAAGCTTTCGGATGCCTGAAGAAGGTCGCAAGACCGAAAGCTTGCTAATAAATTGATCTTGCACAGTGTTTGAGTGTGCGGCTGCTGTATTTTTACAACCTTTGTATTGTTACAATGTTGGTAGTATATTTAAATGAACAATGTGTAGTCTTTCTCCATGTTACCTTTACCTTGATATCCCTGTTTATTTGTCAGCAAAAGTCTGCTGGATGAAGATGAACACGTTAGTTGATCATCATAGATCTGAGTCATTTTCTCTTTCTGTCTTCAGTCTGATTGATTGCAGTATTACAGAGGAACAGAGTCTCATCCTGACTTCAGCTCTGAAATCAAACCCGTCACACCTGAGAGAGCTGGACCTGAACTGGAATAAACTAGGAGACTCTGGAGTGAAGCGCTTATGTGACGTACTGAAGGATTCACACTGTAAACTGGAGAGACTGAGGTCAGTCACATTCACATACAAGAATCAAAATGCTTAAAATCACTTCAACAGTTTAACCCTCTGAGGTCGGCAATCACGCCGGCGTGATCTGCTCGCTTTTTTCCTTATCAGTTGAATTGAGACTCGAAATACTCTGTTGACTTTGATTTTACAAACAAGTTTCATACATCAATCGATCCTGTTAATTATTTTTGTGTATACTCACAATAAAAGCAAAGTGTTTTGCTTTTTGCCAAATAAAGAAAAATAAACATGATGCGAGTTCTGCTTTCTCTCTGTCAGTGAAGTCGATTCTGAAACGCATCCGAAAATGAACCATAACTCAGCGAATACTCAGTCAAACAGGCATACAGACACACAGGCATGAAGCTTGAATTCTCTTCTTTTAAATTAAGTAATTTTTATAAAAAAACAAATATTCTCTGTTTATGTAATCTGTATGAAAAGAGAGAGATGTCAGTCGTTCTCATCTCAGCTCATTATGTTTTAATCTGACCCCACCCACGGAGAGCGCGCGCTATTCAAACGCAAATGACTGAGGCATCCATGCAAACTGTGAACGCCCCCATATCAGCTCGAGAAAACACATCAAGTTTATTCAGATCATTGTATTTGTTTACACTGTCTCGCGGCGCTGTGAGGAATAATACTATCGTAATAATAATAATGGAAAATGTACCTCAGAAGTGCTGGTATTTCGAGGAGCAACGGATGGAATACTGTAGTACGTTTTTTTCATTCTCAAGTGAATCGCGTTTCTGTGTGTGAATGAATGAACGGCAGAGATGCGCGCTGTTTACCACAACTCGCACACTCGCGTTTCTGTGTGTGAATGAATGAACGGCAGAGATGCGCGCTGTTTACCACAACGCGCACACTCGCGTTTCTGTGTGTGAATGAATGAACGGCATAGATGCGCGCTGTTTACCACAACTCGCAAAAAGACAGTTTAAATTTGAATCGCGTTTCTGTGTGTGAATGAATGATCCGCTTTTAGCAAACTATATTGCTATACTGAGATGAGTAAAAATCGACTGAAATATGTTGAAATAAAATGTATTTGTATAAGCAACGTATTTAACTGCAAATTAACATTTATATTTCTTATATAAACGAAAGACCTATGTTACAGACATATAAAAGACAACATTTCGTTGACTTGTTTTGGATAGATTAGGCTATACATTTTTACTGTAAAATATCTGCCACCTCAAATAAGCTTTTGTTTGCCAATTTTTGCTCATATGTTAAATATAGTATGTTTTGTCAAAAATAAAGTAATCAAATAATCAATCAAATCCTTAACTTTGAAATATGTATGATAAAATGTATACTTTAGTTTTTACAAAGAAAGATTACACTTGAATTGTTGTTGTAATTGTAACCTTTTTAATAAAAAAATATATTTACAAGGTAGATGTAAACAAACTATTAAAAGTTAAATATAAGCCTTTTCTTTAAATAATTTTTATTGTGTTTTATTAGTGACAAATTTGGGGAGAGGATACATATTCCAAAACTGAAAATATGAGAATTAACTGCACAATTACTAGACATGTTTTCCTTGGATATTATACAATTTGCAAGCACAATTTGTGAAAAAAAAAAAAAAGAGATGCTTCCAACTGTGAACCAATTTGGTAGAATATATATATATACATATTGCTCTTGCATTCTTTCTTGTGGCTCAGTGACACACCTGAATGAATGGCTCATTAAGTATGCGGGCCCCATTGTCTCCTCAGGTGCGAACCACTCTATATGCATGATGGTGTTGGATCGTTGACGCCCACTCCGCATATTGTCTTTCCAAACAGAAAGTGTTTTGCAAAATTTAAATCAATGTATTGTTTTATGTGAATGATTAGGGAGGATGATTTTCACATCATTTTTCACATCAAAACTCTAGGCGACAACATACATTAGTCAAAAGTCTTGTGGACACATATTTAGTATGTGTTTTGTGGCCTTATTTCAGAAAATTTAGTTTTTAGTTTTTTCAATAACCATGCATAAACATTATTCTCTCAAAAATACAAACATGTACATTCATGTTGCTCACATATTATGGCAGCCCTGTTTGTGCTAAATAGAGTGTAATTACACCTTTGCCATTAATATGTTTATAAGCAACTGAAAAAAGCACAAATGTCAGGGCATGTCAGAACATCTCAAGGACCCCAAAAACCCCTTAGACCCCAGAGGGTTAAACTAAAACACTTTAACATTGTATTTGTGCAAACTTCTCTCAAGATCTCTCTTCCTCTCTCTGTTTTATTTGCTTGTGAAGATGATGTGACTTTACAGAATAAAGAGTTTTCTTTTCTTCTGTCTTATTTTCTTCTCTCTCTCTGCTAATGTAGTTTAAGCTGCTGTGATATGACAGATGAAGATTGTTCTGATGTGACTTCAGCTCTGAAATCAAACCCGTCACACCTGAGAGAGCTGGACCTGAGCGGGAATAAACTAGGAGACTCTGGAGTGAAAAACCTCAGTGATCTACTGATGAACCCACAATTCAAGCTGGAGAAACTAGAGTTAGTATCATTATACTGTACAGCAATTACAGTGTGACTGAAGTTTATTTATTTGAAGACAGCAGGGCTTATGTTTCATTGTTTATAGCAGTGCACTTTCTAGAGTTCACATTATATTTGTGTACAATTCTTCACATTCATGATTTGTTTGTAAGATAATCTCTCTTCCTCTGTTTGTGTCTTTCTAGTGTACGGGACTGTGGCATTACAGATGTTTCTTCTTTAACTCTGTCTTTGACCATCTCAAAAGCACTGCAGTTTTTAAAAGAGCTTGATCTGAGTTACAATAAGATAGGAGACTCACAGCAGCGGCTCAGAGACGAGCTACGAGACTCAAACTGTGTCCTGAGGTGAGGAAACATCACTGAGATATTAAAGAGATCTTCTTTTACCTCTGATATGTGAACAAACCTGTCAAACATTCGTGAAAGAAAATTATTATTAAGCTTTATTGCAACACAGGGTTTGTGTGAGAACAAAATGTGAAGTTATTGAAATGTTTAACACAAAGGAGGAAAGAGAACAAAAGCTCACTCTCACAGCTTTATACATTGTCGTAGAAATTTTAAACTGTATATTAAAGTAACCATGTTTCTAACATCTAACCTTCTTTAACATCTAACATCTGAACAGGATGTACTGTACGAAACCAATGGAAAACTTGTGTCTTTGAGTGTGTGCATATGTGTGTAAAAATAACATAGTTTGGGAAATGAAACTAGACAGTCTGTTAGAATCTTGTGATTAACAAATGAAGTCATCATTAAAACAAAGTTTGCTTTACCTAGTAACAGAGGGGTTTGCATATGAAGAACCAATCAAATAATGGGGAAATTATGTAATGCAGCCTGACATTCATGCCATACCTCGATTCTATAAAAACTGTTGTATCTGTGTTTTACGCTGGGAGTCTCAATGGAATTTGTCTGAGATCCTCCGGCCTTGATTCTTCTTGGGAGAGTTTCTCTGAGAACTGCTCGAAGACTCTCCCGGCCGTTATTAAAGCATTTAGAGGACGTTTGCTGAAAGTCTGTCTGTTAATTTCTGCTTAAACTGGTCAGTTTAGGGAAGCAAGTTAGTTAGAAACTCGGCCAGTTATCGACGGAAGACACAAAGAGCTGGAGTATAAAGGTTATTAAGTGTCGATTGTAGACGCAACAGTTTTATTTATTACGTGTCGATTTGTAGACGCTAGATAGTCGGGATTTAGGAAAAAATCCACTACAACATCAACACCTGCTTTATTAACAGTAGAAGTGAATCATTTCAGTGTGAAAACAGACTTGGTCAGACTGTAGGAAAACGCTGCACTCCTGCTAAAATCAGTGCAGTTCCAGCTTCAGCTCACAGCGTCCAGCTCACATGAGGAATGTCTCTGTCTCTAGTGTGTTTTTACTGTGACAAGCAACACGTCACACTACTTTACATTTACTTTACTCTCAGTTATTTACTAAGAGCCTACAAACATGTTTAAACTAGAGGACAAACGGCTTTAACTAAAGGTTTGTGTTTGAACTCAAAATAACATTTGTATTTGCTCCCTGCGGTTTATTCCATACGCCGTACACTCATTAGTTTCTCATTTACAGAGACTCAATAGGAGTCACACCGACACACACAGACACACATATGAACATGATTCATGCTTTACATCTATTATATTTAAAAACACAAATATCTATGCAAGATCATGTATTGTCAGTAATTAATCTGATTACAGGAATTCAATTTAACTTATTTTTACCAACAAAAAAAAAAACAGTAATTGAAATATAATAATTTGCACTTTGTTCCACTGAACTCTGATTGTTTTCTCTTCTGTTCCACTTTACAGAGTATATTAAGATCAAACACCAAACATCCCTGATAAAGGTCGATCACCAAACTCTGATGGATGTGTTGTATCGTAGTGTGAAATGATCATGAGAGGAGCAGAAACCATCAGGTGATCCACAGAAGAGTCTCACTACTGTCTATGAGGAGAAATAAATGTGTAAATGTTTCATAAAGGTGGAAGAGACTCAGACTTCACAATTAAATAAAGTAGCGTGTGTGTTAGCATGCGTATTAGAAACGTGATATTGAATGATCAATGTTGGTTTAGTATGAATAATAATTATTTATAATAATTAATATAATAATTCATTATTATAAATATATTGTTGATTCTGATTTGTATATTTCATTGATATTTTATGTGAAGTTGTACATGTCTTATATTAAAAAAATATTATTTATAGATTTTTTTTGTGTAAAATCTATGTTTTGGAATACATTTGTGACTCTGATCTGTTATATATATATATATATATATATGTGTGTGTGTGTGTGTATATATATATATATATATACAATTTCTTCTCTCGTGACTATTCTACATTACGTAATCAGGTGATTGTCACATGACTAACTAATTGTTGTTTAAAAGGACTGTGAGTGTGTTTGCTACACCCTGGCTGTGTTTGAAACCGCATATTCACTGAGTAGGTCCTTAATTTCAATAAGTACTTGCTTAACGAGCGCTAAAAGAGTAGGTACTATATAGCCTGATCGCGTTAAGTATGAATGCGAGCCGTACATCATCCGCCATGTTGACGTTATCATGTGACCTACAACGTTTTTTTTTTATTTTGTTTTTTTTATAAACCTTTATTAAACAACAAGGCGTTACAGAATTAGGAGGATTAGTAGGATCCAGAAGGCTTTAATAGTAGAATGGCAGGTGAGCGTCAGATGAAACAGACAGATGCAGGAATTTATATGCAGAGGAATGTAGTGTGATGATATCTTGCAGAGATATGCTTGGATGGAGAAAGGATGTGCCAACCGGGATACACAGGGAAGGATCACAGGAGAATCGGGGAGTATTCAGGAGGAAACGCAGGGTCTTGGGAAGAGAAGCAGTTGGTAAGTCTTTGTGCTGGAATTCCGTAGAGTCACACTGGAACAGTATATACGAATCTGGGAATCACAGAGAGAATGTAAGCAGGTCGGTTCCTAGTTCAAGGTTCGACGGAGACTGGATGAGAAGTGTGCTCTTTTGTAGTGCTCAGTGGTGTGATTAGACGACAGGTGCAAGTGGTTAATACTTAGGTGATTGTGATCTTTGTGCAATGGGTGTGAATGAACCTGATTGATCCCTGACATTACCCCCCCCTCCAGGGTCCGCGCCAGCGGAACGGGGACCCCGACGTCATGGTAGTCTACCTCGAGGTCGTGGAGCCGGTCGCTGTGGATGCTGCTGGTGGAACTCAGTGAGAAGTGTTGGGTCAAGGATATCGTCTCGTGGAATCCAAGATCTTTCCTCTGGTCCATATCCTTCCCAGTCGACCAGGTATTCTAGGCGACCACCCCGACGTCGGGAGTCCAGGATGTCACGAACAGTGTAGATGGGATCTTCCTCAATGGGGGGCATGTCAGGATCAGGTTCTGTGGAAGGAGGGAGAACAGCAGGATAGTGAGGTTTTAACAGTGATACATGGAACACAGGGTGAATCTTGAAGTGAGGAGGGAGTTGAAGCTTGTATGTGACCGGATTGACTTGGTGGAGAATTTTGAAAGGTCCGATGTATCGTGGGGTTAACTTTCGACATGGTTGGCATAGACGAATGTCCCGTGTGGAAAGCCAGACAAGTTGACCAGGCTCATATGTAGGCGTTTCACCTCTTCGGGCGTCTGCGAACATCTTATGTCTGTTGACCGCCCGTTGGAGATGACAATGTGCTTCGTTCCAAACCCTTTCACTTTCTCGGAACCAGTAATTAACTGAGAGAACCTCGGACGGTTCACCGGACCATGGAAACAAAGGTGGCTGGAAACCCAGGAAACACTGAAAAGGTGTTAATCCAGTAGTGCCTTGACGTAAAGAATTCTGGGCGTATTCGGCCCATGCGAGGAACTGGCTCCATGTCTCGTGGTGGTTCTGGCAAAAGGTGCGAAGGAAACGGTTTATTTCTTGCACTTTTCTTTCCGTTTGCCCATTCGCCTGAGGATGGTACCCAGATGTTAGACTGATCGTGACCCCAAGGAGAGAGAAGAAAGCCTTCCAGACCCGAGATATAAACTGGGGACCACGATCGGATACAATATCTTCTGGGATGCCAAAATGACGGAACACCTGATTGAAAAGATTCTCAGCGGTTTCGAAGGCCGTGGGGAGTCCTGGTAATGGAATCAATTTACAAGCCTTAGAGAATCGGTCCACGATGATAATGATGCACGTGCTACCTCCAGATGATGGTAGATCGGTGATGAAATCCACCCCCAGATGTGACCAGGGTCTCTGAGGGACAGGGAGTGGTAAGAGTTTCCCAGATGGTAATTGGCGTGGAACCTTGGATTTAGCACAGATTTGACATCCTTGGATGAAGCGTTTTACATCTCCTCTCATCTCTTGCCACCAATACCGTGGTTGAAGGATGTTAAACGTTTGCGTGGCTCCGGGATGTCCTGTACCCACGGAGGAATGTGCAGACTCAATAAGAGGTAGACGAAACTCATGTGGGACATAGGTAAGGTTGGCTGGGCACTCAGGTGGAGGTGGTTCTCGTCGTGTACCTCTTTGGATCTGGTCGTCAATATCCCAAAGGATCGGGCTGATGAATACCGATGTTGGTAAGATCGATTCAGGTTCTTCAATGAGATCTGGGGGAGCATGGAGTCTGGAAAGAGCGTCGGCGCGGATGTTCTTGGATCCTGGGCGGTAAGTAATGTGGAAATGGAAACGGGTGAAGAAAAGGGCCCAACGGGCTTGTCTCGGGTTCAGCCTCTTTGCTTCTTTTAGGTACTGCAGATTTTTATGGTCAGTAAGGACTGTGAATGGATGTTGAGCACCCTCGAGCCAATGTCTCCACTCCTCCAAAGCCAGCTTGATGGCGAGAAGCTCACGGTTTCCCACATCATAGTTTTGTTCTGCTGGAGATAACTTCTTGGAGAAAAATGCACAAGGGAGAGGTTTGATGGTATCTTCCTGCTGTTGAGATAGGATGGCACTGACTCCGGTCGTGGAGGCATCGACTTCTACAATGAAGGCAAGGTTTGGATCAGGATGACGCAGAAGGGGTGCAGAGGTGAATTCCTGTTTCAAGATGTTGAATGCTGTGTCTGCCTCTGGAGTCCAGGTTAAGGACTTGGGTTTTCCCTTTAAGAGAGAGGTAAGTGAAGAGGTTATGGTACTGTAGTTATTGATGAAACGTCGATAAAAATTTGCGAAGCCCAGGAATCGTTGGAGTTCTTTTATGGATTGAGGTTTTGGCCATGAGGTGACTGCTGTGACTTTCCCGTCATCCATCTTCACTCCATGTTTGCTGACGACATAGCCGAGGAACGGAACAGCCTCTTGGTGGAATGTACATTTTTCTGCCTTGAGAAAAAGGGAATGATCTCGTAAACGTTGGAGAACTTAACCCTCTGAGGTCTGAGCTGTTTTCTGGGCCCTGGAGGTGTTCTGACATGCTCTGACATTTCTGGTTATTTCTGTTTCTTGTGACATTTTCATGGCTAAGTCTAATTACACTGTATTCAGCACAAACTCTGCTACAATAATATATCAACAGCATGTATGTAAAAGTTTGTAGTTTTGAGATAATGACATTTATGCGTGGTTTGTAAAAATAGAAAAAAAAATTCTCACTGAAATAAGGCCATGAAACCCATAATGATTATTTCTTCACAAGACTTTTGAAAATTGTATCACGTAGCCTAGAATATTTGCTGCAAAACTATGTGAAAATCACCCTGATTGCTCATTCAGATAAGACAATATATTGATTTAAAAATTGTACGACGTGTTTTGTGTAAGAAAGCTCTATGCGAGAGCTCATTAATATGTAAGCTTTTCTCACCTGAGAAAGACAAAGAACCTCCCCTAACAGCCCTATTAGGAGCTATCAGGCCCTGTCATTCTGGGCAACCTTGCACAATACTGTAAATGAGGAGATTTAAAAAATAATGGCTTTTCAATTGTTTGGATTTATTTACAACACAGCATCGTCCAAAGATACACAACAAGTGCCAAAAAGCTCTTATTGAAAACAATGATCCAAAGACAGAGACCTTTGTGCCATTCCTAAAAACATTGTACATACCTTTAATTTCCAAGGTGTTTGATTTTCACTTTACCATGTACAGAGACTCATGTGAATTTTGAATTCAGCAGTCCTCAGTGTCATCTGGGCCCTGAAAAAAAAAAAGTGAACATACTGATATCAAGAGAAAGGCCTGCACGATTTTGGGAATCAATTTTAGATTTTTCTGGTTAAAATTGTTTTTTAAAATTCACAGAATACACACACACACACACACACACACAAATGTTTCCAACAAGATATAATGAACAGTGAACACCAGGTTTGTTGTGCCTTGTAGGCATAAGCTATGCGCAGTGCTGGATAAAATAATAATAACCTATAACAGTATAAATCTTCCAAAAGATTTCAGTAACAACTAAGCTAGAGAAAAATATATTGATTATCATGTTACTTAAAATGTTTCCATTCGTGTTCCATATGAAACGAGATAATAGTAAAAACATGAAGCTGTTTATTTTTCAAACGCGATCGCGATCCAATATATGATACATTCAAATGCGATCACGATCCAAAATATGATACATTCAAATGCGATCACGATCCAAAATATGATACATTCAAATGCGATCACGATCCAAAATATGATACATTCAAACGTGATCACGATCCAAAATAAGATACATTCAAACGCGATCGCGCTCAAATATAAAACATTATGGTTACCATATACATATCTACGTTTGAGCAGATATCCACAAACACAGTAACAGTAAACACGGGTCTAAATATTATAATATTCACCATCTAGCAACAGTTCAACTGCAATGTGAAATTTCTGCAACAATGGCAAACTAATATGTAAGAATTTCTTACCTTATCTTTCTTGTCTTCAAATCGCGTTCTTCTTCTCCTGATGTAAATCCAATGTAAGCTCAGGCACGTCTTTCAAACTCGACGAAAAGTGAAGTGAAGTGTTTTGTTGTTGAGGTAATGAGGGCGATCGCGTTCCATGTGGAGATTTGCATGTGAATATCTTTTGCGCGAGTGGGCGTGGTAAATTAAAAAATAATTAGGAAGCGTTTGAGAAGCTGGACATCTTGTTGGTTTTATACAAATTACTTAAACGGAGAATATTTGTTTTCGTTTTGAATCGGATAATTTAAAAGTACACACTTATATGTTTATAAAGGTTTATGGCTCATAAATGTGTGACAAGTATTCGCAGAGTTTTGTTTCAGTTTATAGACGTGCTCAAGAAAAAAAAGTTCACCGCGACGGAGAGGCAGAACGCACACCCTGTTTATTTTCTTTATTTTACAAAAGCACAATGTTTTGATTTGATTGTAAGTGGACACATACAAAAGTAGAAATATCACAGATTCTTTTTTTATATTTCTTTTTTCTGTATGACCATAAATGACAGAGAAATTTAAGTTTATAGTGCTACAATGTGGAGAAAATCCAGCAAAACGCGCCTGCGCGTTTGTCGACCTCAGAGGGTTAAAAGACATGGTGTCGATGGACAGTTTCGTTGGGAGAAAAGATGAGTATGTCGTCAATGTAGACAATCACAAATTTGTTCAGGAAGTCCCGGAGTACCTCATTCATGAAATCTTGAAACACGGAAGGGGCGTTGACCAATCCATATGGCATAACGAGGTACTCATAGTGGCCAGATGGGGTAATGAACGCAGTTTTCCATTCGTCCCCTTCGCGGATTCGAATAAGGTTATACGCACTTCTGAGATCTAACTTGGTAAAGATGTGTGCGCCTCTCAGTTGTTCAAGAGAGGTGGGAACCAGAGGAAGGGAATATTGGAACTTGACGGTTATTTTGTTCAGTGCGCGGTAATCGATACAGGGTCTCAATCCTCCGTCTTTCTTGGCGACAAAGAAGAAACTGGAGGCTGCTGGAGAGGTGGATGGACAAATGTATCCCTGTTTCAAGGCTTCTTGTATGTACTCTTCCATGGCTCGCTGTTCAGGGATGGAAAGGGAGTAAATGTGACCTCGGGGTACTGATTCACCTGGCTCCAAGTCAATCGCACAATCCCAGGGTCAATGTGGTGGAAGATGGGAGGCTTTTTCGGGACTGAAGACATCGGCGAACGTGGAGTAACAGAAAGGAATGTCTGTAGACTGTTTTTCCCGAGGGCTTTCAATGGATGTCACAGCGATGGGAATATTCGCTGGAGAGGAAGAAACCGGCTTGGGAAGTTCAGGAAAACAAGTAGGGAAACATGTTGATCTCCATTGCAAAATTTCTCCCTTCCTCCAACAAACTACGGGATTGTGGTGTATGAGCCAGGGTCTACCCAGAATTATTGCTGCTGTGGAATTTTCAAGTATCAGAGGAGTGAATGATTCTTCGTGTAAACACCCGACTCGTAATGTGATGGGCTTGACTTGATATTTCACATACCCGGAATTCAGGGCTTTTCCAGTCACTGATTTTGCGGTGAACGGGGTTGGAGAGTGGGTCTTCGGGAGTTGAAGTTGCCTGCAGAGGTCGCTCGAGATGAAATTACCCGCTGACCCGGAGTCGATGAGGGCTGTAACTGAAATGACACTGTAGCAGATAATGGAGCAACACTAAGGCTACTGGTGGACAACAAACTCACCAGGAGACGCGGTGGTCGGACAGGACAGACGCTGATATAATGGGTGTTGTCTCCACAATACAGGCAGAGATGATTCGACATCCATCGGGCTCTTTCGGAAACAGTCAAACGGGTATTGTCAACCTGCATGGGTTCTGTATCGTTTGCCACAGGACTTTCCAATGATTGAACAGAAACAGGATGTACTAGTTGTCGATTCTCAGGATAACAGTTCTGAACACGTCGGGCCACTCGGATGGATAACTGGATGAATTTCTCTAAACCAACAATATCATCATATACTGCAAGTTGCAATCGAAGAGCGGGATTTAAACCTTGCCGGTAGGTAGTAATGAGTGCTTTCTCATTCCATCCGCTTGCCGCAGCCAAGGTTCTAAATTTCAAGGAATATTCAGTGATTGAACTTGTACCTTGTCGCAGATGATAGAGTTGTTCACAGGTGGATGAATCGCCTAGAGGACAGCCAAACACCTCTTTGAAATGGGATATGAAAGTCTGGAGGGTATTAGTGGCTGGACCGGCCTGATTCCAGATGGTTTCGGCCCATTGCAGTGCTCTGCCAGTGAGTAATGAAATAACAAAGGAGATTTTTGAGCGTTCAGTAGGGAATTGATATGGCTGTACCTCTAGCGCTAGGGAACATTGAAGGAGAAATCCGTTGCAATCCTCCTCCTTGCCTGAGAAGGGCGCCGGTTTGACCATGGGGCTTGCCACACACCACGGAAATGAAGCTGCAGATGCGGAAGCGGGACTGGCTGCCGCTCCGCGCTCGTCAAACACAGGAAGAGGAGTTTCGGCTGGATTTCTCTTTGGAGCGGGATTTTCTGAATCCATGGCGGTTTAGGTCGAACCTTCTGTCAGGATATACACGAGGACAACAAGGTAAGTAGGATCCAGAAAGCTTTAATAGTAGAATGGCAGGTGAGCGTCAGATGAAACAGACAGATGCAGGAATTTATATGCAGAGGAATGTAGTGATGATATCTTGCAGAGATATGCTTGGATGGAGAAAGGATGTGCCAACCGGGATACACAGGGAAGGATCACAGGAGAATCGGGGAGTATTCAGGAGGAAACGCAGGGTCTTGGGAAGAGAAGCAGTTGGTAAGTCTTTGTGCAGGAATTCCGTAGAGTCACACTGGAACAGTATATACAAATCTGGGAATCACAGAGAGAATGTAAGCAGGTCGGTTCCTAGTTCAAGGTTCGACGGAGACTGGATGAGAAGTGTGCTCTTTTGTAGTGCTCAGTGGTGTGATTAGACGACAGGTGCAAGTGGTTAATACTCAGGTGATTGTGATCTTTGTGCAATGGGTGTGAATGAACCTGATTGATCCCTGACAAGTACAGAGTAGCACAAATCTTTTCAACATTTATATATATATATATGAAAAAAGAGAAAGTAAATATAAAATTACATATATAAAATAAAAGAAATAAAATATGAAAATATGAGCACATATCAATAGATTAAACATAGTTATTAAAGTACTACTAAAATAAAATCTCTTAGCAGCTGGGCTTTAGAAAATTTGCATTTTTCCAATGCACTATTAAACAAAGTTAACTCGTTTTTGAAAGCTTCAAAGATAGGAGACATTTTCAAAAAACGACATTTATGAATAAAAACATTTGCCAATAAAAGAAGATTATTATTTCCAAATTCTGTAGATTTATCTTCCAACTGGAAACCATATTTGATCATATCAAAAGTTAGAACTGGAAAAAAAGTTTTACAGGCTAACCAATTCTGGAGAGTTGACAATTTGGTGTGAGCGCATGAAAAGAAGAGATGTTCCACAGTTTCAATTTGAGAATGACAGAAAGTACATGTATTAATACCGATATTGAATCTATTGTGTAGGAAATCATTTGAAGGATAAATGTCATTCAGTAATTTAAAGTGAATTTCCTTAACTTTCGGTGAGACTGGATAAGAGAGATAACTAGTTCTTATCTTTGAAATGGTTTTCGGAGTGAAATTCTTGAGAAGAAAATGCCTCTTTAGTTGAGCTGGAAAGTAAGTAGCTGTAAGGAGAGACCTTAACAATTTGTTATTACATTTTTTGTCAACAAATTGGACACCATCCAAAGACAGACTAGGTACTTGTACTTCAGGTGATGTATACAGTAATGTCCCTTTAATTAACTGAATTAGTGCTGAAGGGATAGCCTTAATTATTTTGTCATATTTGGTTCTAGAACATAAAATGTTGTATTTAACAATAAAGTCATTATGTCCTAGTAGGTTACCACTGCAGTCAAATAAATGTAACAGTGACCACACTCCCTGATCCATCCAGTCTTTATAAAAAATTGACTTTCTTTTAATCAAAATGTATCTGTTGTTCTATATTGAAGTTGTATGTGGCGAAAAGTTATGTTTGTATAACATCTTCCAGTATTGGAGAGCCTGTTTATGAAAATCAGCCAATTTGAGGGGTAATTTAGAAATATCAAAATCACATTTAAGTAAAAAATCTATTCCGCCAACACTCTCAAAGATCATCTTGGGGAAAGAAAACCAAAAACCATTACTATTTTTCAAAAAAGACTGCAGCCATTTGAGTTTAATGGTACCATTCATTGATTCAAAATCAATCACATTTAAGCCTCCATCTTGAATAGATTTCACTATATCGTTTTTCCTAATGTAATGATATTTATTTTTCCAAATAAAATTTTGATTGATTTTTTTCCGACACCGGTAAACAATATGAAGGGTAAATAAGTCTGGAAAGACTTTCCATTTTAGTTAAGAGAATGCGTCCAAAAATAGAAAGATCCCTCTGAAGCCAGCTATTCAAAATAGTTTTAGATTTGGTCACATTATTTTCAATGTTCAGAAGTTCTCTTGAATTTTTTACTTTGGAAATTCTAATTCCTAAATACTTAACTTCAGTTTTGATCGGAATATTAGCTACAACCACTTGTGACTGGTCATGAATAGTTAATACTTCACATTTATTTTTATTCAGAATGTTTTAAGAATATTGCCAAAAGCTCAGCAACTATAATGAAGAGTAGCGGTGATGTGGGACATCCTTGACGAATACCTCTTTTAATCATAAAACGTTGTGTAGTCCCAAATGGCAAGGAAATTGAGCTATTGATGTCATAATAGAGGGTAGAAATTAATTTCAAAAATTTATCGCCAAATCCAAAATATTTCAGAGCTTGTAAAATAAAAGGATGTTCAACAGTATCAAACGCTTTGTAGAAATCTAAAAAGAGAATAGCTCTGTCATCTTTAATGAGGTGATTATAATCTAGTAGATCCAATACAAGCCTAATATTGTTATAAATAGATCGATTTTTTAGAAAACCTGATTGTGTCTCACTGATTACTTGCGGTAAAACCTCCATTAATCTGTCTGCTATAACATGAGAGACTATCTTGTAATCAGTGTTTAGCAAAGTAATTGGACGTAAATTATCTACAATCCTCTTATCTTTCCCTGCTTTAGGAATAAGAATAATAAGACCCTGCTTCATTGTGGATGTCAACGTCTCATTATTAATAACGTCGTTTATGGCTTTAAATAGAAAGTCTCTAAAGTCCTCCCAGAAGAATTTGTAAAAAGCAGCAGTTAAACCATCCTGACCGGGAGCTTTACCAGTTTTTAATTTCTTAATCACTCTATCTAGATCATCAATAGTTGTGTCAGAATCACAAATATCTTTACTGATGGAATCAATCTTTGGGATGTGTTTTTCCAATATCTTAAAAAAATTAGATGAGTCAGTAGAAGAGTACACAGAGGTATACAATGTAGAATAATATTTGTAAATTTCTTCTGATATGACCGCATCTTTTGTACATTCATGGCCGTCAATAATTAGAGCATTTATAGATTTTTTTTCCTGCCTTCTTTTTTCTAAATTGCTAAAATAGGAGGTACTTTTCTCTCCTTCCTCCAACCACTTAGCTCTGGATCTAATGGAAGCTCCATGTGCTTTTTTCTTGTACAGTAAGTCTAATTGAGAATGTAAATTTAAAAAAGTTTTTTTTCCATCTCTGTGGTATTAGTCTTAGTAGAGTAGCTATTTATATCTTGGATCAATTTATACTCATATTCCTTTTGTTGTTTAATTCTCTGTTTACCAAATGCAATGGCAAATTCTCTGATCTTATATTTTAAATATTCCCATCTTTTCATGTATGTACCAATACTGACATCATTATAAATCTTTTTAATCAAACCCTTAACAGTGCTTACAAATTCGTCACAGTTCAAAAGATCTGCATTCAATTTCCAATAATCCTTTTTGAAGGTTGGTTTGTTTTCAGGACTCAACTGCAGGACCAAAACACTGTGATCAGTTAAAGGAGCTGTAGAAATAGAAATATCAGAGCTGCAGTTAAATATATCTGAAGTACCTAACCACAAATCAATTCTGGACTTATAATTCCCATTTGGTTTTATCCAAGAGAATTGAGTGGACTGTAAATTTCTTTCCCTCCACAGGTCGATTAAGCTATTAGAATTTAAGAAATCAAAGATTATTGGATTCCACTGATCAACATTGTGTCTGGGAGGACTTCTATCTAGCCATTGGGCACTAGATTAAAATCCCCACCTAATAAAATGTTACTGGTATGGTATTGCTGTTTTAATTCAAATAAAACATCAGATATTTTCTCTAGCATGTTCTTATTTTGAGAGGGTACAGCATAGCCATAAACATTAACCAAAATCAAGTAAGAACCTTCAATATTTAGCACCACTGCCAACCAGTGACCGGACTCATCACTCTGAGAAGTCACCACATTTCCTGGACATCCATTAAAACAAATAGCCACCCCGGCAGAATAATTAGTGCCATGGCTAAATAACATTTTTTCACCCCACTGGTTTGAACAAAACGTGGCATCAGCAGCAACAGAGTGTGTTTCTTGAAACAAAGTGCAATGAGCTTTTAGCCCTTTACAAAACAAAAATAATGCTTTTCTTTTTATATTGTCTCTAATACCTCTTACATTTAAAGATATGAAGGATAGACTTGTGCTCAACATTAATAGAAAACAGAACCAAGTAGAACAAGGCAAACAAATATGTAAAAATGAATACAAATGGGAAGTAGAAAGATACTGCTTTCTCTTTAAAACAGAAATAACTGGTGTAGACACCTCTAACTTATATTCTTAAAATCAATCCAACCCTCTTATCTATTTTAGACCAAAGGAGAAAAAAAAAAACTTACGAAGAATAATCCGTTTTGTGAAACTATCACATTTAAATCTCTTCAGTTATCCGCAAGAATGCGGCGGCCGTCGATATAACCGTAGGCACCTCTGTAGTATGCTTTTTGTCCCGCGTTTCTGGCCTGAGAAATCTTTGGCCAAAGTTTCTCTCTTTCAAGGCGATCTTCCTTGGACAGGTCTTCAGCAAAACGAATGCCTTCCGTTTTGCAGATGGATGATTCCTTGGATTTTCTCCATATTCCGTCACGATGTAGGCGTCTGGTGAATTGGACAATCACCTGACGATTCCTCCCGTCTTCCTGTCTTCCAAGCCGATGCACTGTGTCCACAGAGTGCTCCATAACATCTGCCCATTTGGCAGCGATCCTACCGAGGAGTTTGACGACAGCATTCCTGATATCTTCTCCCATGGCCTCCTTCAATCCTTTAATCCTTAAATTCCATCTCCGGGAGTTAGCGGTCCTTCTCTCTCGCTTTTTCTTTCAGCATATCAACTTCTTTATGCAGGAGAAGGGCCTCATTCTCCAAGCCGGCTATCTTTCCTTTGCATTCTTGTACTTCCCCAGCTTGAAATTCTAGAAACTTTGCCAGACTTGCTATCATCACAGAGTTGTCGGTAAGCTTTTTGTTTAAATCCGCCATCTTGTCATCTTGTTGATCGAATCTTGTGTGAAGAGCTTGAACGGCATTCAATATATCAGTTGCAGTTGGACTCTGTTTGGACAATTTCCTCTGGTGCTCACCTTTCGAAGGAGTTAGAGGTGGAGAATCAGACGTATCCTCAAAACTCCTCTTTCCTCCGCTGCCATTCTCCATCTCCATATCTGACCCGCAGTAACCATGTTCAGCAAGGGTTAGGGAATTCCCCTCCTTTCCTTCTTCATTTGGCCTCTTGTCATTTTTGTCTTTCTTTTTTTGTTCCTTTGGCATTTTCTAAAACCACCGTCACGTTTTGAGGGTATCACAGTTCAATTACCACTTAGAGGTATCTTTAGCACCGGAGCTTCGACGAGTGTGACTACTCAGTACGCCATCTTGCCGGAACCCCCTGTGACCTACAACATTATCACAAGCACAACAACTTAAAAGATATGAGCGACAGCTTTAATTCATCTATCTGTAAATATCCTGATATTGATGAAACTTGCTCATTTGTGGTTTTGTTGAAGAATCAAGTGCCCATTTATTTTCTGATTGTAGTTTAACCAATACATTTAGGGTTGATTTAAGTTCTTATATTTTAACCCTTTAATGTGACCCACAGTTTTATCCTTAAAGATGTTATTTTTTATTACCAAAACCCCAAATCGTCATCTCTTGAATATGTTGTTAATTTCTTTATTTTATATGCAAAATGTTTCACCCACAAGCAAAAGTGGCTTAAATCTCATTTATGTTTAACTCGTTTCATCCCTCAGGTTTATAAATAATAAACTTTTTTTTTATGTATTATGGTCAATTATTCAAATATTTTTAACCTTGTAATTGTGCCTTTTGTAATAACCTTGTAATTTATGTTTTCTTATTTTGTTTTGTTTATTGTCATTATGATTGTTCATTGTTAAAGAACTGGAATCTTTCCCTGATCTTGTATGTAACTATAAGTTATGAGCGACAGGTGCACTAACACTTCCTAACATCAGTAACTCGACAGCCTAGAGCAGTTCTCCTCAGCGTGTGTAATGTGTGTAATGTCTGCACAGAGGAGACGGGCGGCTGATCCAAGATCTCGCCTTTGGAGAAAACTGCTGATTTTATACTCCAAAAATGTAAATATCCCTCCTTAAAAATAAAGATTACCCCAGAAAGAATTGCATTGCTAGCCCACCCCAACACTTACACACAATTATAATGATAAATGCTGACCAATACTTAATTATTACTTTTTTTAACTGAAAATTATATATTTCAGTAAAAGAAACAAAATGTCATTTGTTTTGTCATGTGACATAGATATGCATGAATACACACTAAATAAATGCAGTGAACACATCTCAATTTTCAGTCTAGCAATGAATTAATGCATATATTAATGAAATAATTATATTTTATTTACTGACAATAAGAAACATGAATAAATGAGTAAAAGTGACCATCACAATAAACAAATGTATGTACAAGTCAACAACACACCGAACAAACCTTTATTCAAACTTATTGTTCTAGCAATCTCATATGTCCAGGCGGTGAACCCCACATCTCACTGCCATCTCAACACAGCGGTTCTCATTCTGTGTGTTTATTCTGATGAATCAGCTGACCACCGTTCCCACCTTCACCTGTCTCTGCCGTCCATCACGTACCTCAGCGCTGCAGTCAGACTCAACAACACACACTCCTGTGAGACTCAACAACACACACTCCTGTGAGTGAAGCATAGTAGAGCGAGTCTATAACACGCTGAACACACACTGATGCTTTATAGAGTCTGAACTGAACCTGTGAGACTCAACAACACACACTCCTGTGAGACTCAACAACATACACTCCTGTGAGAGAAGCATAGTAGAGCGAGTCTTTAACATGCTGAACACACACTGATGCTTTATAGAGTCTAAACTGAACCTGTGAGACTCAACAACACACACTCCTGTGAGAGAAGCATAGTAGAGCGAGTCTTTAACACGCTGAACACACACTGATGCTCTATAGAGTCTGAACTGAACCTGTGAGACTCAACACACACACACTCCTGTGAGAGAAGCATAGTAGAGCGAGTCTTTAACACGCTGAACACACACTGATGCTTTATAGAGTCTGAACTGAACCTGTGAGACTCAACAACACACACTGTTATATTTTTAATATGGGAGGGAGTATTTAATATGATGATAAGATGAGACGAAACACATTGAAACACTCGCGCGTACATGTGAAACACTTGCGCGTACATGTATTGAGTTACAGTTTAAAATATATATTTATATTTATAATTAATTTAAATGGATTATAATTAATCATAAATATGTTAGTTATTTTTAGAATTGACTGTATAGAAATAATAGTACAATTATTTAATCAGTTCATCCAATGAACAGAAAGCATAATCAATCATTAATTTTAATTAATTATCTTCCTGGCCAAGAAAGTATAACCTTTTCCAACTAAAGTAAATAAAGTTCTAGCAGGGTAATAGCGTAGGTATCGCTAGATCAAGATGTTTAAGTGACTTCGATATGTGGCAAACACAGAGACAATAAAGCGTTGATATAATAGTTTAATAAATGAAACTAGGGCAGGCTACAGTACACACACAAATAAACTAAGCAAAGATTGTATACAAAATCAAGAAAGTAAAGAAAAGTGAAGAAAGAGAGAGAGAAGAAAAGAGAATGGCAAGATTACAATCAGTTAACCACAACCTACGAGAAACATCAGAGAATCAGGGTCACCTTAAAGGGGCACAATAACTTAGGAACGCATCTAAAGGCTGCGAACAGGTGCTTGCATTGACTTCGGTTGCTGAACAAGTCCAGACCTTGATATCCCTGTTTATTTGTCAGCAAAAGTCTGCTGGATGAAGATGAACACGTTAGTTGATAATCATAGATCTGAGTCATGTTCTCTTTGTAATGTATAAACTATACTAGTCTGTATAGATGCAGTATTACAGAGGAACATAGTCTCATCCTGACTTCAGCTCTGAAATCAAACCCGTCACACCCGAGAGAGCTGAACCTGAGCGGGAATAAACTAGGAGACTCTGGAGTGAAAAACCTCAGTGATTTATATTCCTTGCTAAGAAATGTATACTATTCAAATGGCGTACATATCAGGTCCCTACTATTTCTATGTGGATTTCTCAGCTGTCAGCCTTTCTTCCTCTGGAGAAATTAACTTATGACCTCAGCCACAAACAGGACAAATTTAGGAGTCTTTGGGATCCTCTCCAATCCTTTCTACACAAATTTAGAATTTTTTATTTTAAGAAAGTTTTGGCTTTGTCTTGTTTTGATTTATGTTTTCTGTAAACAGACACATTTGTATATTGCACATTTTATTTAACTTGCAGCGCTTGGGGTTTGTTTGTTTGTTTGCTTACCTGTCTTTGTTTTTGTTGTTTGTATTATTTGAAAATCCTTAATAAAAAAAAAAAAAGAAAAAAAGAAAAACCTCAGTGATCAACTGATGAACCCACAATTCAAGCTGGAGAAACTACAGTTAGTATCATTATACTGTACAGCCATGGGCGTCGGAAGAGAAAAAAAAGTGGGTGGGTCCTCCCCCAGAAAAATCTTTACTGGAGTAACTGTTAAATACCATTTCATGTATTCTGGTGCCTTTTAATTAAAACAAGTAAACTAAACTCCACTTCACGTCGGGCGGTTCTTTGCCTCCACGTCGTGCATTAAATGCACAGCTATCCGTGGATTATCCCGCTAATACCATGGTCATTTGCCAGCAATGACAACTTAAAGCTGTTTTTGATGTTTGCAATGCAATATTTGACTGGAAGGGTACAACGGGCGGTTACTTTCGTCAGTTGCGGCTCGTTGAGAAATATCATGTAGCGATTCAACGGAAATGGAGTTTAATTTATTAGGGAATTCCTCAAGTGGAATGGATTTGACTGACAGCACTATGAAAAACAAATGCGCTGAATCAGAGACGGTAAAAGTAAGTGGGTCCAATATCATTGGTCTTAAAAAGTGGGTGGGTCTTGTCCCACCCAGAGCCAATGGTTCCGACGCCCATGTGTACAGCAATTACAGTGTGACTAGTTAGTTATCTAATTAGTAAGTGTTTAATTTCCAGCATTTGATACAATGTACTTATTATGTACATGCAGAAATCTGCCTTTTCAACAGAGAATAAAGAAGAGAGACTCAAATAAATAGTTAAAAATGAAAGAGAAGAAACAGTCTTCCAGCACACAGAACTAGTGTGACTGGGTTTCAAAACAGACTATTCAACATGACATCATGACTTTGCATAAACATACACGCCACTTTCTAAAGCCAAGTGGCGTGTTATCTGTACGCATTTTGAGCTATCCGCGTGTATCGTTAAATGTTCTGAGTGAAACGAACCATTATCCCCAGATGTGATTCCTTACTACGTCTACGCAGTTCCCCGGATGTGATTCCTTCCTCAAATCGGCTAAGCAGTTGTGGTAAGGTGAGGTACTGGATTTGCTAAATGCAAAATTACTTTTTTTGGCATGCTTTGCATCAGCTCGAATGATTACATTCAGAAACCAATGTCTATGCTATGACTGTCTTACGTGGTGGTCTATAAACGCTAATTTAAAACGCTGTTAGCAAAGCTACGATAGCAAGTTCCGGTCAGACAGGCATTTGCAATCGAACCCAATCTGTGTTAAGAATGGGGTAGGCTAGTCTAAATTGAGCATGTTTTTATAGGTAGATGCCTACAAATGTTATTCTGTGTACCCATTTAGTGTTAGTGTTACAAACATTCTGATTTCATTAATATTCTGATTCTACTGGTTGCAGAAAATCATATGCCTCACCCTGGTTAAAATTTCTGCGGACACATTGTGTGTAGATATTATGTAAGTCTAGAAAGTAACACATATAATGTGACAAATATGCAAAACAAATGTGGAATTAAGTTATTAATAAGATCTATAAAGTCAATAATTTAACATGTAACTCTTTTTAGTTGACATTGAGTTGCATTCTATTGTGACATCAACTAAAAAAAGATCTTACAGGGAAGATATTTTGAAATGAGGCTGTGCTAATGCTAACTAATGCTAACAAAATGATTTGAGATATTATCAATGATCATGATTAGTGCACCACAGCTGTGATTACTAGTTCTAGGCCTATTGCTTATGCTCCTAGCCTATACCTCACTATTTGAGACCATATCATAACTAGATACCATAGAGACTCTTAATGGAAAATGTAATGTTTTCTGTTAGCAGCATTGACAAATACCCTGGACTGGCAACTCAAATGCTGCCACTTGTGTTTGAGAGACCATAATTCAGGTTGATTACAATCATAAAATCAAATACATTTTATATGACCCTGCCCTAGTAGAGACTAGAGGTATTGAAATTAATCAAATAATCGATGCATCGAATCGTGGACATGGACGATGCTGAACTAAACCAAACTTTTGGTTGGTAATCCACCGGGCCATAATCTATTATTTCTGTTTACAATTAAATGTATGCCTAACAACATTTCTCTTTACATATTCTGTTAAGTTTTGCACATTCAGGAAGTGCCATGTGCTTAGTGCTGTAGTTTTATGTTTCCAATGTATTTAGTATTAGAGCACTGCAGAATGTTTTGTTTTTGAAGCTTGAAAAGCTATGAATTAAATATCCTACATGACTTTAATAGAAAAATGTATTTGACGCGTCGTGATATCGAATCGCTGACATGATAATCGTAATAGAATCGGGAGATCAGTGAAGATTCACACCTCTAGTAGAGACCTATACAGGCAATCAAAGATGTTCAATATGTCTATGACATTAGCATACTCAATATCTGCAGAATTATTGGGCAATCACTAAATTAATCATTTTTATTAATCTGTTCTTTTTCAGAAAATGGCTCAGATAAACACGCCGGCCAAAACAAGGGCGCAGAAGCGCCTCAACTCCTTTAAGGAGAAGAGTGCCGAGTGGGCAAAGGGGATGAGGCGCAACAGGAATGTCAGCCATTTTCTAGATGACATTGAGGTCACAGTAAGTAACTGTTTTTCTTGAGGATACATGCATGACACATATCCCTGTGTTCTGAGAAAATCAGCACCAACATCTTGAGTTGTTTTCAATCAGTATGAAAAATCAGCTTGCAATGAACAAATATAACGGTACACTCCCTGGCTAAACATTTATAACAAGTTGGTCCAACTTTTTATTGAGGATTCCCTTTTGCCTCACGAATCAGCTTAATCCTTTGTGACGTGGATTCCACAAGATGTTGGAAACATTTATTTTAACAAGCAATTTTGTTCCAAATTGATGACAGCATCGCACAGTTCCTGCAGATTTGCCAGTTGCATATCCATGGTGTGCATTTTCCATTCTACCACGCACACCTTTGGGTGGTCTATGACATGCCGTGTTTTCTGACGGGATGTAGTCATGAGCATATGGGTAAATGGTACAAATGTACCAAGAAAATACCCCATTAGTAGCCTGAATCATCAATTTAAGACATGATGGATCCACACTTTTATGGCTTTTACACAAAACTCTGACCCACAATCAGAATGTAACTAGAGAAATCGAGAGTCATCAGACAAGGCAACATTTGGCCAATCTTTTATTGACCAATTTTGCTGAGCCTATGAAAATTTTAACCTCAGTGTCCTTTTTTAAGCTTGCAGTAGTGACATCTAGTACGATCTACTGTTGTAGAGGCCCATCTTTTTCAATGTAGATGTGTTGTACATTCAGAGATGCTTTTTAACGCACCTAGGCTATAACAAGTGGTTATTTTAGTTACTGTTGGCTTGCTATCAGCTCAAACTAGACTGCCTATTCACCCCTGACCCCCAGCATCAGTGGGCCATTTTTTCCCCTGAGAACTGTTCCTTGCCAGATATTACTCATTGTCAAAGTGTAATGCCAAAGGTATATACATAATAAGAAAAGACATATCCCCCTCTCCCACTGTTGAAACCTCATTTGCACATCAAGAAAAAGACAAAAGTATTCCATGTTCTCTGGTCTTTCCTGGCTTTGGTCTCAAGAAGTGTCCCAGTGCCTGTGGTCCAGTTCCATGAGCAACAATAGGCTTGAGTGTGAGTGACATCCTTCTAGTCAGTGTGCTATATTGCTTGTTAACAGTTTGGTATATTAGTAAATAATTTGTGATTGGACTGCAGGCATACCCTCATAATTTACAAGGTCAAGTTCTAATTTATTTACATATTCTAATTTTCTAAATATTTCTGTCATATATTTATACTGCATCATAACTTCAACTATTGTAAAACCAATATGTCATGTTTGAGGTTGGTAAAATGTATTGTTATGGCTTTGACCCAGGTATATCCCTTACCAACCCCGGTGTCACTTATGGCATATTTATTAATGATAAGTATTTTCAGACTACTCACATAGATTTTTCATCTATGACATGACAAAGAATGTGTCTTCACCTCTTTCAGATGGAGAAAATGAAGGCCCTTGGACTCAGACCCCTTTTATTTAATGGGGTCTATGATGTCATGTCAAGATACGACACAAAGGTCATCTGCCCGTACAGCATGTCAAATGAGACAGAAGTGATGCTGAAAAAAATGAACATGCTGTACAATGTTCTTTTACAAGGTATGGTTTGCTTGCCAACATTAATTTGACTTCACACTATATCTGACTAAACTACCACATAGTACATGCACACTGAGGTCGAACAAGCAGTTTTTGAGCAATTGATCTTTGGTGCTGACATAATGCAAGCTCATGGATATGGATACCTTATTGTTGAGTTATAAATGTTTTTGCATAGTTAAGATTTACTTTATGCATGACTATGAAAGCATGGACTGCAGAGGATGAGGGGAGTAGGTCGTGGAGAGAAGAGGAAGGGGAAGAAAGGTAACGTGCACTTTTTCAACATACTTTTTGTGAAAGGTATTGCTTGGAAATGTTGAACTTCTAATATATAACACAGGAAACCAGAGGCCTGTGTCAGGAGTGGAGAGGGCTGCTGCACCTCTGAGTGGAGAGGAGGGGGCTGCAGCAGTGAGGTTGACACCCCAGTGGAGGTGGAGGAGGAGGAGGAGGAGGAGGAGGAGGAGGAGGAGGAGGAGGAGGAGGAGGAGGGGTGGTGGTGTTGGTGGTGGACGACCCAGAGGAGAAGGTGGTGGTGGTGGAGGAGAGCCCAGAGGAGGAGGTGGTGGATGGCCCCGTAGAGGACGTGGTGGTTGACTGCCTAGTGGAGGAGGAGGAGGAGGTGGTGGTGGTGGTGGTGGACGGCGCAGAAGAGAAGGAAGTGGAGGTGGTGGGTGGCCAAGAGGGGGAGGAGGAGGTGGTGTTAGTGGAGGACAGCCCAGAGGAGGTGGTGGTGGTGGTGGATGGCCTAGAGGAGGGGGTGGTGGTGGATAGCCCAGATGAGGAGGTGGTGGTGGTGGTGGTGGAGGAGAGCCCAGAGGAGGAGGTGGTGGATGGCCCCATAGAGGACGTGGTGGTTGACTGCCCAGTGGAGGAGGAGGAGGTGGTGGTGAATGACCCAGAGGAGGAGGGGGTGCTGGTGGATAGCCCAGAGGAGGAGGTGGTGTGGTAGAGGAGAGCCCAGAGGAGGAGGTGGTGGATGGCCCCGTAGAGGACGTGGTGGTTGACTGCCCAGTGGAGGAGGAGGTGGTGGACGGCGCAGAAGAGCAGGAAGTGGAGGTGGTGGATGGCCAAGAGGGGAAGGAGGAGGTGGTGTTAGTGGAGGACAGCCCAGAGGAGGAGGTGGTCGTGGTGGTGGACGACCCAGAGGAGAAGGAGGATGTAGTGGACGGCCCAGAGGAGGAGGAGGAGGTGGACGGCCCAGAGAAGGAGGAGGAGGTGGTGAACGGCCCAGAAGAGGAGGTGGTGGTGGTGGTGGTTGGCCCAGAAGAAGAAGCAGGGGGCAGTCCAGAAGTGGGAGTGGTGGAACACTTGTGTGGAACTCTTGGCTGTTCCTCTCTATATGCTATCAAGTGATCACTGTTGATTTTTGGTGTCATCACTACTTGGCTGTCCACAAGATCCACACTTTTTCCTTCAATTGCTGTTATGGTGTATGGCCCAAGGTAGTTGGGATCCAACTTGCCCCCTTTCCTCTGCTGGCTCCTAATGTTCACCCGCCACACTTTCATGCCCACATGAAAGGTTGAGGTAGCTTTGCCTTTGGTTTTTTTATTTTGTTTTGACTGTGTTGTGTTGGTATTTTTGATAGCAGTCTGAAGAACTTGGTCGAGTTTCAGAATTTCCTCTGTAACAGACAACACAGACCTCAACACTGCTATCCACCTATAAAATGATTCTGATGTTATATGAACACACTAGAATAGTTGTTTTAATAATACCAAATATTTACATTTCCTCTATTTCTATAATATGTTTTTAAGTGTAACTTACCCTATATTCCTCTGGTTTTTGAGAGGGGTACCTCGCCTCTCTGCCAAACATTAAGAAGAACGAGGAAAATTTGGTAGTCATTTCGCGTTTTATCCTTAAGCCAAACATGACTGCGTCCAAATGCTTGTCCCATTCATCAGATCTGTTCTGGACCAATGTGGATACACATTGATACAGAGATAATAATAATAACAAAGTACTTGTTAATCAGTATGTTTTTTTAGGATATGATATGTGTATATTTATATACTGTGTATACGGTATATAATGATACATATAGAAAGTGGAAATGGACATTATACCTCTGTATCATCCCATTCATCCTCTCAACCAACCCAGGCTATCAAATCCATGCCAATTAGCTCAAATGGCTGGGTTACCTTTGAAAACACAGAAAGCATTAGTAATTACATTTTTGTAACATTGTCTTTAATATTTTGATTTCTGTTAATAACAGTTGTTGTCTATAAGTAAAAGACTATTTAAAAACAATACACATCAAATGTTACCTTTATTGGTGTGTACACCACCTGCTGTTTTATTATTGCACCACTGGCCTGGCATGCCACACATTGACTCACCTGAAAGGGAAATCTTTTCAAGTATTATCATTTTCACCGGCTGTGTAATTTGGAATGCTGTAAAGCTCATGCACAATAAAAAAATAAAATAAAATAAATATATTTAATGAGATCAATTAGAAATCGATAACAGATGTAATCTTTGCAACATGTAGAAGCTAAACAGTAACATGTTTAATAGTTTTGTACTAACAGAAAACTTTAAAGAAGAAGATCAATATTTTTGTGAGACCAATAATATGACTATAAAATGTAGGTTCATACTGACCCACAAATCAATGTCCTCTGACATTCCCGGCCAGTAAAATCTTTTGGAGATTGCCTCTCTCGTTTTTTTTCTGGCCACAATGTGCCCCTGCACTGCTGGCGTGAAAGTCCACAAAGACTTCATTTGCCTCTTTTTCGCCACACAGTACTTTTGCCTTAAGAGACTGAGGTGTCCCTCTGTACCTTACATAGTACAACTGGTCATCTGTAATAAGTCAAATAAATCTGTTATGAGTTGTAAGCTATAGTTATGTATTCATGAAACTGATATTTGCTAATATTGCACTATAGAACATGGTCAGCAAAATAACATTTTATATATATTTTAATCTAAACTTTATTTAAATAAAAATCTATAACAAATAATCAGGTTCCAGTTTGGGAGGCAGACACCATCTTCACATAAGAGTAGGCTTAAGACTTTCCTCTTTGATAAAGCTTATAGTTATAGGCCAAGACTGCCGGGGGACTTCCTATGATGCACTGAGCTCCTCTCTCATCCTCTCTTGCTCCATCTATATGCAACCCTATCCCATTAATGCATGTCACTAACTCCACTTCTTCCCGCTAGGGTAGTCTTGTGTTTTCTCGTCTATCTCCTCTGTCCTTCTATTGCTCTCTGCAGGTGTTTCTGGCTCTGGAGCTGTGGGGTCTGGGTCTGTGGTTGCAAGGCTCCTGCGGTCCTGTTCAACACCCACTGCTACAATCATTATTATTTTGAAAGCGGGCTGTCTCTATTTACGGTTTTAGACTTTCTTGTTAAATTTTCATTGCACAAGTTGGAAAATGGAACAAGCCGATGCGTTGGTGCGCTAAATGTCATTGCACGTCTTCATTCAATGCATCGTTTAGGCAGCATCGGCTCTGGAAAAATGAACTCACACTGTTAAATATACATTTGCATTAGCGCAAGTAGGACAATGAAATTAAGAAATACCCCCTAAACTGGGGTGCGTTTAACCGAAAGCATTGTTAGCCAACTATGGTCGCAAGTTCCGTCGTTATCAGCAAAGGGTTAGGGTTAGGGTTAGGGTTAATCAATATCTGCCTCTTCTCTGCAGGTGAGTGTTTTTCCGAGCTGGGCACATTGCTCTTTAAGTAACTCTTCATCCAGTTTGTGGAAGTTCAGGAGCACTCCGAATTTATTTTTTACTTCCCCCATTGACTTGAATTGACTTGGTCCTCCAAAGACTGGATGCTACAGTCCACCACAACATTGAAAAATCCTGTTTCCAGTCTCTTCATTGCAGTGATCACTACCTCGTCAGCTGCCTCATAGGTAAAGTGCTTCTTTGTACTTCGCAGCCTCTTCACTTTCAGCACTGCCTCATCATTCATGGTTTCACAGAGCTCTTTTGCAGTGGTCTGAGCATCTACAAACCCAGTTGCCCTGTAGGTCTGTAGAGATGCTTTGGTTTTATTTATGGGGCTGTTCACACCTGGCCACTTCATGTGTTTTCTTTTCTCAGATCGGATAGCTATCTGATTTATCAAAACGATTCAATTTACACCTGGTCACATAAATGTGTTTTCGCGAAACGGATTTAAATCAATTCCCTCGCTATATGCAGATTTAATGGAGTGCACGTCACCAAAAGCAACAGATATGAGCTGCATTTTATTGAGCAGCTAAAATTTTAAAATCAAAGACCGCAATAAGAGAGAGCGGCAACAGCCCTGGAAGATCATTTCGTTTCATGATGATGATTGTGTGTTAAGCGTCTGCGACTTACTTTCACTCTGATTTGCGATAGTTTGCACGTTGACTTGATGAATAGATGAAGCTGATCAGCTGCTCATCTGCGGTGATGCGTGTTCCAGTAGCGTCGTCATATCTGGCTATAACATGACATATAGCCTATAACACGCTCTCACACGTTTATTTTTTAGCATTTTTGAGAGGAGTAAAATTTACATATGTGGTTTCAACAACCAGATGCATTTACACTTGTCCAGTTTCGTCTGGAATGCGGCCCAGAACACCTCCTGATGTGGTTTGAGCAATCGGATTTAAATCCGTCTCGAATGAGTTTCGGGGGGCATTTACACCTGCTCTTTTCACGATCAGATAGCTATCCGATCTGAGAAAACGCATGAAGTGGCCAGGTGTAAACAGCCCCTATGAGACTTACTGCTATGTCCAGCTGCATGTTGACGGACTGAAGGAGTTTGCTAACTGTGTTAATTTTTGATAGAATGTCATACCAGACAACTGTGCAGATCTGGAACCTAAATGATCCAATTTCTTCAGCCAGGGACTGGGCCTCTATTCTAATCATAGGGTCATTTGTCTTTTCCCTCACCTCAAGCAAAGCTTCCCTGACTTTGACGGTGTGGTAGCGTAAAGGCTCATTGCTGTTAATTCGGCTTTCCCACCTTGTTTCACTCCAGGCCTTCACAGTGAGGTCCTCATGATCTTTTAAGGTGGCCCACCTCTGGGACGCAGCTGCAAATAAGGTGTACAATTTCTGCACCACTCCGAAGAAGTTAGTAGCATCCACTGACCCCTTGGCTGAATCTGCCACCATCAGATTTAATGTGTGGGCTGCACAAGGTACATAGAGAGCTTGAGGATTCTTCTTCAACAGTGTACCTTTATTTCAGCCTTTCATGTTGGCACCATTGTCATAAGATTGTCCTCTGCAGTCCTCAAAGGGGATGTTCAGCTCCTCTAGCCTTCTTAGAATCAGTGTGGATAAGCCGAGTCCAGTTGATTCATGGGCTAATAGGAACCCCAGGAAGTGCTCTCTGATTTCTGGTGTGTTTTTTAGGTCGACTGTACGGATCACAACAGACATCTGCTCCTGGTGGCTGACATCTGGAGTGCAGTCCAAAATCAGGGAAAAATACTTTGACTCCTTGACTTGAACCACAATTGTACGGAGAAAGGTGTCACTGATGCAAGCGATAAGCTCATTTTGTATTGTTTTCCCTAAGTATGTTGTGTGATTCGCTCCACTGTCAATGCGTCGTACATGCTCTTTTAAAACAGGATCAAACTTCGCTAGTAATTCCACCTCTTTTAGGAAGTTACCATTATTGTTGGCATGTAACGTATCAACAGATCCTCTAAGACCCATGTTCCTCTCTGCTAGAGATTGTATGATTGACACAAGCCTAATGAGGACCTCTCTCCACCTGTTTTTCTCTGCCTCTAAGAGGGACAATTCAGTCTGATCTATTGTCTCCCCTTTTTGTAGACGGACTTCTAGCTCCTTCCAAGACAGCAATTTTTTAGCATGATCTGGGCTATTTTCATGTTGCTTAAGTAATGTGCCAATATTGATCCAGTCTTGTTGACCATCTGTACTGAGCTTTGTTGATTTTTTTTTTTAAAACAATTTACAGCAAAAACAGCAGACAGCATTACTTTTCTGTGAATATGTTAACCAGCATCTCCTAACCTTTTCAACATTTGTGAGAGATCGAAACATGAAATGATAGTGAAATCTTCTATTGTCTGATTGTCGTTTTGGAAATGTGAAGTGGTGGTCAACATGTGCTGGTCCTCTGCTCACCAGATCAATGCGTACTGTCATTAATGACTGTTGGCCAGTCAGCTGGATCCAATGGAGGAGTAGAAAGAGAGCCAGGTGTGGTGGAACGCATGGGGGTACTGCTCTCCACTTCAACAGGAGAAAGACCTATGGGGAAGATTAACACAAAAAATTCTTAATTTTAGTAAGTTGACATATGTTGGATGTTAATTTTCCTAGCAGTGAATAAATGTTAATTTATTGTCGATGTAGGACTAAACTTACCAGCATTGTCAGCTTCTTGGGTGACACCAAAGCTGGAGGTAGAGGTTGATGGGCCTGCTAATGAAAAAATTAAAATGAAATATGTTCTTTGTGTTCTTAGCATCAAACCTAGAGAATCTTAAAATGCAAAACAATCTGCAAGAGTTTGATGCTATCTTCTTTTAAAAAGTTACTTGAGATAAAATGTCTTTTCAACATTAGCAGCTTTGGAGGAAACTCCATCATGTTGCTCAATAACCAGTCCTTAAAAACAGCTACTACACGCTCCCCTCATGACAGATTTCATTTATGAGCAAATGACAGGACACTACAACAAGTGGGGAATGTATCTATCTCTATAGGTTAAACTAAAGCACACTTACCCGCATTGTCAGCTTCTTGGGTGATATGACTGTGTTGTGAACCAGGAATAGAAGTGGTTGATGGAGCTGCAATGAAATAAAGAAAATAACTATACATAAAGTTAGACTTAATTTTTAAAATGCAGAAGGTTATCATTTTACAGCCCCTTTATACTCACCAACAGCTGGAGCTTTGCTTACTGGCAGCATATACTTTAATAGTGCTCCTGGAAAGGGGACATAAGGAGTAAATTAATGTTAGCCCTTTAGTGTAGAAGCCAAACTAGGTTTATATTGTTCTGTTAAATGCTTATTATACTATACTTATTATTATGTAAATCACAGCAAATGGTATAATACTAAACCAATTTTATGCAGCATGTTATTAGCATGTAAACAACTGTAGCATAACGAAAGTTAATACAAGCACGATTTAGGCTAATGTTAATATAAGACTTTTAGTGCAGATTATCCATACAGGTATCGGAAAATTAAGCCTACAGGCTTACGTACCTTTATCTTCTTGCTTCTTCTCTTCTTCCAGCCTCTTCTTTTGTCGTTTTTCATGGCCAGAAAGATATTTTCGTTTCTTGTCAGACATCGTCGGAGTCACTGACTGAATGAAACTGACCAGGTGACAACGAGTGACATCATCGGCTCAGTCAGGGTCAAGATTTGCGGGGAGCTCGCCATAATAAAGAACTAAATAAATAACAACTGTGTTTATCATGATGCCTGATAAAGAGCGCTGTAGGTCCATTTCTTTTAATTTATTTATTTTATGTTACTTTTGATGTACGATTTTTTTCCCCCACTAGCTAGCAGTGACTCTAGGGGGCCCTCTGCTGGCCACGGGACCCTATGTTATTGCAAGGGTCGCTTAGTGGCTTGGCCGGCTCTGCAGCGAGCAAAAGCAGCAGGCGAGTATGGCAAGCCAAGTGGTTCAGAATTACGCTATAGAAATAACGCGAGCTCTGTGCAACCAAAACGCGTTTTTTACACCATCATATGGCGAGATGAACGGCGTGAAAAGCGGCACTTTCCATGCACACTAAACGTTTGACGTTTGTATTTCACACGTTTTTTACGCGTTTGTAATTACAACGGCGTATTTTGCGCCGTCAAATACAGTTTAAAACACCGTATTTGATGCCGTTTGGCTGTAAACGCGATTAATCTATAGCGCAATTCTGAACCACTTGGAGATCGTGTAGATCTGTTATCCTCTCGCGAATGTCATTTACTGCGTGCGCCAGCATCAGTTGTGCGCTCCGTTAATTTTGTCATTGATTTTTCACCATACTATTATCAAAGTTTAACAATAACTAAATCAGCTATTATGCACAGCTCAGTGAACAACACAGGTTTACTGTGTGTGTGTGTGTGTGTGTGTGTGTGTGTGTGTGTGTGTGTGTGTGTGTGTGTGTGTGTGACGCATAAGGTGGTTTTCTGCTGCTTGCAGACGAACTCTTTTGAGGAGACAGTGGATTTCCATTAATTTGTTGTCCTGATTCCACACGCTATGCGCGAATACACTGCAGGCTCATATCCAGGGTAAATCATCAACACTATCATCCCTAACATGCGTTTTATTTAATTAAATACATCATATTTAACTAAAACGCATGGGCAGGACACTTCACTTCCTGAACAAGTGCGCACCCGAGTGCTTTCACATTCATGCGAACTGCGACGCGGTTTGGGAGAAACCGAACTCAGAGCGCCTCCTCCAGGTAGTCTCGGGTTCGGGACCCCAGTGTGCACCCGGGTCCACATGACAGCGTTCACATTAGCGATTTTTCACGCGAACCGTTCCCCGTTCCGAACTAAACTGCCAGTGTGAAAGCACCCTTACAATCATGTGAGGTAGATACTGATGATTCTAATGATGAAAACATTCCCAAAATAAGTAAAGGAATAAACATTTTTATTTTAACAGAGGGGATAAAAACTGACAGCATACCATGAGGGATATAGTGGATCACAATCAGTGGCGGAGCCAGAGGGGGGTCCGGGGTGCCACCCCCAAATTGTATTTGCTACTGGCAGTTGCTGATGCTGATAAAAAAAAAAAAAAAAAAAATACGTTCGCCGGCAGCGCGCGCAGTTTTCAAACGGACGAGCAGAGGACGAGAGATGGTTGCAAGATACCGAACTTCACCGAAGAATAAGAAAACATCATATTTGAAGTAAGTTTTTAAGGTTTAGCATCAGGGTTGTTTGCTCCGAATACATTAATACACGCATATACAGTACCATGCCGTGTGTTACAGTATGCAAATGTTCTAGCTAATGTGGGGATAGGCCACAGCTGTCAGTGTTAACATTTGGAAGTTTGAAATCGATTAGGTAGCTCAGTTACTTCTGTTCAGAATAGGGCTAGCAATGATCAAATTGGTAACTTGACTGTTGATTTAATGTATAGTTATGAATGTAATTTAAATTACTCTCTCCCTGCCATTGACAAGTTTACGGTAGGGCGCTATTACGCATCTCCTGGCAAACGTTACCTCC
Organism: Vimba vimba; assembly: GCA_022828995.1. NCBI lineage: Eukaryota > Metazoa > Chordata > Actinopteri > Cypriniformes > Leuciscidae > Vimba > Vimba vimba. The sequence goes on along the minus strand of CM040817.1, from coordinate 58,308,896 downwards.
AGATCAAAACGCAGGCAAAGAAGAGCAGAAACAAGCGATATCATAATGCGATCACTATAGGACTGTGAAGCTTTATGAAACATATCATGACTCCGACTGACTTACACTGCACATCACATGTGGTCGACAGAGATGAAAACTTTGAAGGAAAAGGGTTGGCAGAACCGATCAGTGATAATCTGTGTTTTAGCTGTATGTTTAGGAATGATCATATATGTGCCTAATCTGTAAGCCTGACAGAAGAACAAGCTCTTCTTATTTGGTGGCTGGGTCTGATCCGCATCTATCTTTAGCTAAGGCTGTGAACCAAGGATGGTCTGAGTTAGGGCCTTTTGTGAAGAGTTGAGTTGAATCTGAAGATTGGACAGATTATGATCAGGGCATAATATTTAACAAAACTTTGAATGCATATTCTACTTGTTGTAATGAGAACAATAAAGTATAATTTGTGAGAACAATAGTCCCCGTTGAGGACGATGATGAGGAGAGCTGCTGCAGCACAGACATTACGGCAGAGAACATTCATCCGGCCTTAAATGCGGTCCCTTTGAAATGATGGGCAACATATAAATATGACGTGGGGTTAATTGCAGGTTGTGAACCAGTGACGATTGTTCCAAAGTCTGATTACAGACCGTGTCAACAACAACACGCCAGTGTTCCAGTCACTACATAAAGAGGGGATAATTGTGCCATAACTCTCCTGTACTTACATTATTTACATTAAATCTCATATTCTATATCTCATATCTCATATTAAACTGTAATGCAGAGTTAAAGATACTGTACTGCAGAGTGTCAGTAAGCTTATCTCCAGCAGATCTTCAGTGTTTCTGAGGACCAGCGGCTTCAGGAGTGTTTGATCTGAGCTGCCCGTGTTCCTCCAGGAGCAGGACTGATCTGATGATCGGATCTAGTGTTCTCTCCGTCCCTCTGCAGGAGTGAGCAGATCTGCTCTCGGGGGAGCCGGGGTCGGTGTCGACGGGACTCTGCTCTGCGGTGTAGGAGGAACCACCTCGATGGACACACACACACCGGCCTCCACCTCATCCAGCTCAAACAGCTCTGACCACACTGACAACACACACACAACCGGTGATCAGTCAGTGTCCAGACTACAGCCGCACAAACACACACAAGACTTTACAAATTATACAGAGTGAAAAAAGGGAGAGAACTAGTACGTACGTGTTGTTTGTGTAAAGACGTCAGCTTTTTTTATGAAACTGATGGGTGTGCAGTGGCTCAGACAGTATAAGAGTTGATGATGATGGTTTATGAATATCAGAAGAGGTTTGATTAAGGTCCTGATGCCACAGAATACTAGCTGACAGATATCACTTCTGCTCGACTCAGACCCTGCTAAACCAAGCTAACCAAGCAGATAACTGCCGAAAACACCCATTACAATTACATTAGTTGGGAATTAAATGTTTAATAAAGTAACAGATAGAAAGTTGTAAAGCCAGCATGACTGAGATCTGCAGATGACCAAGTGAAGTCTTTACACCTTATAGCCTGAACGGGTTTATCATTAATATTAGTGTGCCAGCATACGTTTCAGCAAAATTACACAATGATACACTTTTAAAGATTCTAAGTGTAAAACAGGAATTAATTTATATGCATGTGTTTGATCTTTAATTGGTACTGTTATTAAGAGTATTTTATATATATCTTCTTTTTTTAATATATAAAAAATATAAAAATCAGCTTTGATCACAGGAATAAATTATATTTTAAAGTATATTAAAATAGAAAACCATTATTTTAAATTGTAATAATATTTCACAATATTACTGTTTTTTCTGTGCTCTTGATCAAATAAATGCAGCCTTGATGAGCATAAGACACTTCTTTCAAATACATTAATAATAGTAATGCTTCCAAATTTCTGGTCGGTACTGTATATTTGAAACCAATCTGAGTTGTGTAGATGTAGTTCCGAGGTGTTTTATTGTGTCAGCGATGTGAGTAAGTGATGCTCTGCTGCCCTCTTGCGTTTGATACAAACTTTCAGCCTTAATGTACAGTAAACATCTAACGAGAAAACTGGCAGAAACCGGCGATGCTGTTTTACCTGGAGACAGTGAAAGAGAAGAAAAAAGAAAAAGTAAGCAAACCTTCGATTTTCTGTTAAAGTGCTGAGATGACATGCGTGCTCTGCACTATATTAGAGTCTGGTTGTTTTACGACAGTTGACACGCTGTGCCAGACCATAATAAACATGATGTCATATCGCTCTTCAGCCTCGAACAGTGTCTTTCTGTCTTCCCGTGAAGGTAAATCTCTATAGAAATACATAAAATAATCATTAACTGTTCTGAAAAATCTCTAACATTGATTGTCCCTGTTCCTCGGTGTGTAGATCTACGGTTTGAGACACTTCAGTGACAACGAGCAGGAAAGATCACAGAACACCACATTAACACCGTGAATTCAATAATACATATTTTTACTCCATAATCTGAATGTTAGATATAAAAAAAATAACATTGAGAGGTTTTTAATTAACATTGTGAAGGTCTATCTATCTATCTATCTATCTATCTATCTATCTATCTATCTATCTATCTATCTATCTGTCTGTCTGTCTGTCTTTCTGTCTATCATCTATCTATCTGTCTATCTATCTATCTATCTATCTATCTATCTATCTATCTATCTGTCTGTCTGTCTGTCTGTCTGTCTGTCTGTCTGTCTATCTATCTATCTGTCTGTCTGTCTGTCTTTCTGTCTATCTATCTGTATCTATCTATCAATCTGTCTGTCTGTCTATCATCTATCTATCTGTATTTCTGTCTATCTGTCTGTCTATCTATCTATCTATCTATCTGTCTGTCTGTCTTTCTGTCTCTGTCTATCTATCTATCTATCTATCTATCTATCTATCTGTCTGTCTGTCTGTCTGTCTGTCTGTCTGTCTGTCTGTCTGTCTGTCTGTCTGTCTGTCTGTCTGTCTGTCTGTCCGTCCGTCCGTCCGTCCGTCCGTCCATCCATCCATCCATCCATCCATCCATCCATCCATCCATCCATCCATCCATCCATCCATCCATCCATCCATCCATCCATCTATCTATCTATCTATCTATCTATCTATCTGTCTATCTATCTGTATCTATCTATCAATCTGTCTGTCTGTCTTTCTGTCTATCATCTATCTATCTGTATTTCTGTCTATCTGTCTTTCTGTCTATCTGTCTGTCTGTCTGACTGTCTATCTATCTATCTATCTATCTATCTATCTATCTATCTATCTATCTATCTATCTATCTGTCTCTTTCTATCTATCTATCTATCTATCTATCTATCTATCTATCTATCTATCTATCTGTCTGTCTGTCTGTCTGTCTGTCTGTCTATCATCTATCTATCTGTATTTCTGTCTATCTGTCTTTCTATCTATCTATCTATCTATCTATCTATCTATCTATCTATCTATCTATCTATCTATCTATCTATCTATCTGTCTGCATTTATGCATTATGCATACAATATTCGCAGTATAAAATGCCACTAATCTAGCTTTCTAATTACAGTTTTTCTCAGTTGCTTTGGTGCATTTCTCACATCACTATTTACATTTGCACAACAGTTAATGCAGTTCTCAAAACAATTAGTACAAACTGCAACACATAGTTGATAACCTGCAAAAGCGTGTCACTTGTTCAAAATGGAGAGCTCATTCCTCAAAAGCAAGTATTCACGTCAATGAAAGTGTCAGTGTCATCAATATGAAAAGTCCTGACACCATTGTTTATGAACAAGATAGTCAAATGTCTTTGTCATGTTTTCATTATGACAGTTTAATCAAATGTTTTCCAATGCAAAAAAGTCAGATCTTGGTGACACTACCTGAAAATGCTCAAGACAGCACTATATACTATTTGCACAGCCATTTGAAAAATACAGTAAAGTTACACATTACTGTATTTAGTGAGGTAACTGAGTACAAGACACTGAATATGTATGTTTCACATTTTTACTGCATATGCTCTTTGCAATTCTAAATTTGTTCACAGCATTGTGCAAAAGAAAAAATACACCCTTATTTACAACAAACATAAACTTCCTTTCACTGTAAGAAATTTCTAACCTCTCCAAGTCGAAATTTTCTAGTGACTAGTCACATCTAAATTTTTACAGTAAATTGGCCCAAGTGCAATTCTTGTTGCAATAGTCTGTTACAGTAACATTGGCTCAATGAGAAATAATACATCTGACTAATTGAAAAATTTAGATGTTATCAGTCACTAGAAATTTTTGAATTTCTTTTTTTTACAGTGTTGGGTAGAGCTGTGCACAACTGTAAACAATATTGCAGTACATATTGGAACTGAACATACAACATACATAGTACTGTAATCATTCATGCACATCCAGACGTTCCTCTCTGTCTGGCCACATAATTTCATCTACATCACAGCGAATATCATCTCTTGCAATCAGAAAAAGAGAAACGGTCTTGCTTTTTTGACAGATTTTGACAATTAGTTCAACATTTTTGTACGTAATGACTCAAGCAATAAAATGAGGACTATTAGTTTTACAGTGAGGAAAATAAGTATTTGAACACCCTGCTATTTTGCAAGTTCTCCCACTTGAAAATCATGGAGGGGTCTGAAATTGTCATCGTAGGTGCATGTCCACTGTGAGAGACATAATCCAAAAAAAAAAAATCCAGCAATCACAATATATGATTTTTTAACTCTTTATTTGTATGATACAGCTGCAAATAAGTATTTGAACACCTGTCTATCAGCTAGAATTCTGACCCTCAAAGACCTGTTAGTCTGCCTTTAAAATGTCTACCTCCACTCCATTTATTATCCTAAATTAGATGCACCTGTTTGAGGTCGTTAGCTGCATAAAGACACCTGTCCACCCCATACAATCAGTAAGAATCCAACTACTAACATGGCCAAGACCAAAGAGCTGTCCAAAGACACTAGAGACAAAATTGTACACCTCCACAAGGCTGGAAAGGGCTACGGGGAAATTGCCAAGCAGCTTGGTGAAAAAAGGTCCACTGTTGGAGCAATCATTAGAAAATGAAAGAAGCTAAACATGACTGTCAATCTCCCTCGGACTGGGGCTCCATGCAAGATCTCACTTCGTGGGGTCTCAATGATCCTAAGAAAGGTGAGAAATAAGCCCAGAACTACATGGGAGGAGCTGGTCAATGACCTGAAAAGAGCTGGGACCACCTTTTCCAAGGTTACTGTTGGTAATACACTAAGACGTCATGGTTTGAAATCATGCATGGCACGGAAGGTTCCCCTGCTTAAACCAGCACATGTCAAGGCCCGTCTTAAGTTTTCCAATGACCATTTGGATGATCCAGAGGAGTCATGGGAGAAAGTCATGTGGTCAGATGAGACCAAAATAGAACTTTTTGGTCATAATTCCACTAAACGTGTTTGGAGGAAGAAGAATGATGAGTACCATCCCAAGAACACCATCCCTACTGTGAAGCATGGGGGTGGTAGCATCATGCTTTGGGGGTGTTTTTCTGCACATGGGACAGGGCGACTGCACTATATTAAGGAGAGGATGACCGGGGCCATGTATTGCGAGATTTTGGGGAACAACCCCCTTCCCTCAGTTAGAGCATTGAAGATGGGTCGAGGCTGGGTCTTCCAACATGACAATGACCCAAAGCACACAGCCAGGATAACCAAGGAGTGGCTCTGTAAGAAGCATATCAAAGTTCTGGCATGGCCTAGCCAGTCTCCAGACCTAAACCCAATAGAGAATCTTTGGAGGGAGCTCAAACTCCGTGTTTCTCAGCGACAGCCCAGAAATCTGACTGATCTAGAGAAGATCTGTGTGGAGGAGTGGGCCAAAATCCCTCCTGCAGTGTGTGCAAACCTGGTGAAAAACTACAGGAAACGTTTGACCTCTGTAATTGCAAACAATGGCTACTGTACCAAATATTAACATTGATTTTCTCAGGTGTTCAAATACTTATTTGCAGCTGTATCATACAAATAAATAGGTAAAAAATCATACATTGTGATTTCTGGATTTTTTTTTTTAGATTATGTCTCTCACAGTGGACATGCACCTACGATGACAATTTCAGACCCCTCCATGATTTCTAAGTGGGAGAACTTGCAAAATAGCAGGGTGTTCAAATACTTATTTTCCTCACTGTATATGGAATGACTATTCAGCATTCACAAGTATAGTTAATTTTGACTGACATGACATAAGCATATGATAATGTTATTGGAAGGAATGAGAAACTGCTACTATGATGTGCACAAATGACTAAATGTTGTGGAGGTTGAACTAACTGTTGTGCAAATGTAAATAGTGATGTGAGAAATGCACCAAAGCGACTGAGAAAAACTGTAACATGGCATTGTATTCTGTGAATATTATATAATATTGGATAAAAGCGCCTGCTAAATGTTCAGTTCAGTTTATTTCTAAAGCACATTTAATGACAGCAACAAGGCAGACCAAAGTGCTGTACAACACAAAATAAAAGACTATAAGATAACAAATAAAAGAAAGCAGAGGAGAACAAAACAAGATAATAAAAGCCAATGAACAGAGATATGTTTTAAGACTGGATTTGAGTGCAGATCAGGTAGAAGCAAAAAAGCTCGATCACCCCGACACTTTAAGCCAGTTCTTGGAGTTTAGTGTAAGTGTTGATCTTCGTGAGGATTATAGGGCTGGAGTAAATTAGACAGATAGATCGGGAATGCATTAACTGCAGAAATTCTAATGTAATGCATAAATGTAGCATTACAATACAGATAAATAGATAGATAACCCTGTTATGTACCTATATTTTGTACTAATGTATATTCTACTTATAACCCATGTGACATTGAAAACATGTCATCATAGACACATAGAGCTGCAGTTATATTCCTTTATTCATACCTAAGCGCTCTACTTATACTTCTCTGACGTCATGCACTGAGGTAGTGTTGTAGACTTGTTTTAGATGTAGATTTGATGTGCTGCTAGGATGAACACGGTATTTTGTCTGTCTGTTTAGAAATAAAATGATTCACTTCTGTTGAAAATCACAATACACATTAATTTATTTCTGAAATATCACTGCAATACTGTTTTTCTCTGCTCCGTGTTGTGTGTGACTCTCTCCATCGGCGTGCCACTGTTTGAGCTGTGACTGGGAAATGTGGCATGACGGCTCATCTGACAACATAATAAACACGGTAAGTTCAGTAAACCAAGAAATTGCAAAATCACTGTATAATCACTGGATATTAATCTTCTCTGTTATTTCTGTGTGTGACTTTTTCCATCTACATGCCCCTGTTTAAGCTTCTGTACCACAATATTAAATGTGGAAGAAAACATCATGGTTGCTGTTTGCTTGAACTTGAGCTTTAAAGACTTAACTGGAGCATTGAAACTAAGGCATTTAATTAACATTGTTCACAATGTGCAGGACATTTAATGAAGACATCATGGGTCACGTGACAACAGTAAATTGGCACGATAAGTTCAGTAACCCACATTTGTCTTACAGTAAAATCAGAATTCCTTTCATATTCACAGTATCTCTGACACTGGTCTTCTGTGTTTCTCTCTTCATCTACATGCGCACTACAGTGGAGAATGTGGCAATAAAGTAATTTGACAACATTAACAAGGTAACCCAAATTATCATTATTTTTTACAAAACCTAATTCACATGCAAAATACAACAATACTGACAAAAAAAAAAAAAAAAAAAGTTAACTCTTTCCCCGCCAGCGTTTTTGATCATTTTCACAAAAATGTCATGGCCCCCAGAATGTTTGTTTGAGTATCTAAACATGCAATATATCAAAAGAAAGAACAGGACCCTCTGCTTTAAAAAATAATAATAATAGTTAAAAAAAAAATTAAAAAAATTTGTTATTCTAGCTTACTGCATTCTTTTTTTATCAACACTTTTGAGCAAAGTTTCAGATTCAGATTCAAACCAGATTCAGAGCGATGATCAAAACACAGACTATCGAGTCCATTCGGGTCGACGTGTTATTTAGTAACATTAGGCAGTTTTAATTTAAATGCTGTTTAATGTTGATGATCGAGTTATTTTACATATGTATATGATTACATATTTAACGGTAAACTTGATTACCGCACCATCGCGGTTGTAAAGCACCGGCGCTGGTCCGCCTTAACACATTTTTTTGTATGTGAATGCTGTTTTACATGAATATTATGACAGGAGTGAAGCAGAAAGCTCTGTTTACAAAATAAATAATAGGTCAGCAATTAAACGTTACATCGCAGCCATGGAAACGTTTGGATTTCTGATGAATGAGAGAATTGAGCATGAGCCCATAATTTAAGCTTTGTCAGATTTGTATTCTTGCGATCTGGTCACCCCTGATTATCAGCCAATTTAACAATATTCCATTAGTTATTGTTTTTTTTCCCAAATCTTCACCCATTTTCGCAGGGGATTATAAACATTTCTTCCTTTAGTTAGGCCTATTATATTCGCATTCTTTACTGTGGTAAAGTAGAAAACCCGCTGTAGGACAGCCTACCTTTTTACCTGCACGTCAAATTCCTTTTAACACAGTTTGTGCTTGTTATTATACTTGGTAAGACGCGTCAAGTTTTTTGTAAAAAATTTAGTTTCACTTTCTCTGGCAGCGCAAAATCAAACATAGCCTAAATGTCTTGCCTTTGGAAGATCGAATTCGCTAGAGAAAAGATGGTCTCGTTCCTGCTCGTGTCCCACATCCCCCTTTAAAGCGCAGAGTGGAAGGCTTATCATGCGTCTTTGTGTGGAAATATCAAACAAATTTTTTTTTTTTTTAAATATTTAACTTTATTATATTATTTAAGTTAATATTATTTACTGATATTTATTTCAATGCTTTACAGGCTTTAGTGTGATGTTTCATTGACGGAAGTGCTCAAATAAACACGCATGTCTGTTTAGAAATGGATGTTTGTTTGGATGTTGAGGGGTTACAATAATGGCCCTTGAATTGTGTGACTGTTACATTTTTTTTGCCTATTGTTTTACGTCCAAGTCACGTGACTTTCAAGATTCCGGCCGTGAGAACAAAAAACATGGTGGACATTTCTTTCATTTTTAGTGAAAAAAATCTATATTTTGAGTTAGTTTCTGCATAAATTAAGTTTTGATTACATTTCTAACGAGAAATATATATTTTATTTTCATAATATTCACTTAGTGAATGTACATAATCACTCGTTGTTGCGAAGATTTTTCAGATCTTGCCAGAATAATGTGAAAATGTAACGTTTTGGTTGCTATGGACGCTGCTATCGCCTAGCATAGCTGTGGCCCCAGATTCCACATAAGACTCTCCCTCTCCCGTCTGACGGATCAAACCCCTGCCCACTACACGCGATGCGTCTGAGGTTGATTTGCTGATCAACACATTATTCTGTGGCAGCGGGAGAAACTAATGTTGACAAAGTGACAAGTTACAATCGGTCCGCTGTGTTTAATTTTGAAATCTACCGGATCCTCTGTGCATTTAACTTCCTGTGTGGTGCGATCTCATTGATGGGTTTTGACGCGTCATGGCCCCACGAAGAAGAAGTCCTTTTAGCTTGCTTGTTGGAATCATTGTTAGTCCAAGAATATGGACTGGTGTGTTATTTGTGGTATTGCTCCTCGATCACGATATTTCAATAAATAGCCAGGCAGTGTTCCACTGATGACCTTTCTTATGACATACTCAGTGCTGCCACCACGTGTCTGGTCTTAGTAATAACTTATTTCTAGTGTATGATCAAATTTTTCTCTGCATGGAGGTAAATTAATTGTATTTATATTATTGGAAGTATGCAATATCTATCTATCTATCTATCTATCTATCTATCTATCTATCTATCTATCTATCTATCTATCTATGTGTGAAAGAGAGAGATGATCTGTCAAGCTTTTGCAATCACAGCATGTGTTCTCTGGTTTGCTACAAAGTGATAGTCTTTCAGGCTTTTGATTTTTTTTAATATACTGTATAACAACATAAACATAGCTTATGGAACAAAACAATGGGATTGAACATTTCCTTAATTCTTGGTGTTCTCCTCCGTCACCCACTGTGGCGGCCAAGTTTTCCCACTGTAATAAAAAGAGATTGTTATTAATTTAGGTCTTTACATCAGCCATGAATTAAATTCAAAACAAACATGACAAGGTTAAGGGCAATGAGGAACAGCAAGCCACCCCTTCATTCAGTAGGTTTATAAACTTACAGTAACCTGATAACAGTCAATTACCTGCCTATGGTAATATTTTGGTTAAGGTTTGAATATGCATTACCTACGGTGTAGCCATTTATTTGAAATCATATACCTCTGCTCTGAAGGTATCCATTGTAAAAGACCTCTGCAATTTGCTGCACAATAATAGTCTTGAAAATTTGGTCATGAAAGACCTCCCAAGTCTTTGGACTTTTGTAAATGCCTTTAACCAATGTGTGTTACTTTAGCATCCCAATGTCAACATCTAATCAAAATTCAATGTAAAGAAAAAGGAAATCCGTGCTCAGAATATATTGGTGATTATGTCCAATAGAAAATGTGCGATATGCGATATTGTTGTTGAGTGTTGCGATAACAATATTTCTTGCTATATAACTTTTCCCTAGAGAAATGCTATTTTTATTAAGTTTTTTTTATCATTTATATATGTAATGATCATACTAAAATAAACAGGTAGGCTAATACCTGATCTTCAGAAGAATATCTCAGTTTTTTCATAAGGAGTTAACATTACACATGCAACACTTTGATTAATGGTTGTCTGTGAGATTGATTAATGGTTCTCTGTTATTGTTACTTGGCATTTCGTTAGCAGTTTTGGTAGATTTGGGCTTACACTTTTTGAAGTCTTCATATAGCTCCCTGAGGTTGCGTTCCAGATGACTGTGGAGATTAATTTCCACTCGACGTGGCCAAACTTTTTCGGCACGACTTAGTGACACCGTCACTTATGTTCACATATCGCGTTTTTTGCACGTGCAAATTCGTTATTTCAAATGCAGGTACGCGGTAACATTTTTCCAGGCCCGCCTAGGCTCAGACTAAATGCTTGGGGTTTCGAGTCTGATGACAACACAAGGGCGTGGTTTGTTCTGTTGTAAAGTTTTTCTTTCTTCAAAGCAGAGACCAGTGAGACAGTTGGGATCGCGTTCAACGGAAGTTATTCTTTATTGAGAACTCCGCTGTACGTTGCTGTAGAACTTCCAACATGATCTAACTCTAATACAGTATGCATTGTAGTTATATACATTCCAAGGGGGAGGGATTACATAGAGGTGGAGACTCTGAACAAAGCATGCAAATTAAGTATACAGGTTAAGGTAACACCCTAGACTGTGAGGGTCTGGCCAATCCTAATTCAATCAGCATAAGGCTCCAAGAGCCATTTGGGTCCGAAAGCCATTTGCAGAACAAAAGGTGAGATTCTCAGTGAATCATTCGTGTGCTAATCCCATCAGTCTGAGTGAGACTGGGGCTCGAAGAGCCATTAAAGACAATAAGGAATTGCAACTTTGCTGAGATCTTAACCTTAAAAGCTAAAATCAGTATTCTTCACCGTGATGGACCAGCGAGCAGCACGCAAGAGCCACGACAAGAGCGCGCAAGTTTTTTCTAGAATACTCTGTTCTCCTGTTATTTCAGTGCTGTATTTTAGTCAAGGTAAGGCCATCTTCGATTCTCTGCTTACTTTGTATTTTTAACTTCACATAATTCTGTATTTTAGTTAGACGCGCTGCCACATTTAACATAAAGCCGTGAGTGATAATTCTTATTGCAGTCTAATTTGCACTTAAGCCTTTGCTCCTATAGCAGTTTCGTCTTGGCACATTTTCGCGTTATTCAGACTTAATTGCCCGACCGAAACAGCTGTACTCACTCAAGCGGTGAAAGCATTATTTGTATATCTGTGTAATTTGCGCGCTGTCGCGGAAGCGTCAGCGGAAGCGTTCAGCTCTCGTGTTCAGCCTCCTCGTGTGAAGACTGACTCGGGTAAAGACCATCGACTCTACCTGCACGACTCCACCGAGCAAGGACACCAGAAAGGCACTTAAGTATCTCCTTTTCCCTTTTCCTTCACTATTTTATCTTATTGTTCACCATAATCAACATGTGCTTTCAATACATTCCTGTTATCTCTCGGCAATGCCCTTTCATCACGCGCTTTGTTTGTTAAAGACATTAAAAGTGTAGAAAAAGTAATGGAGGTGTTGGGAAAATATTGTAGAGGAACGGGGGCAAAAGTTAATAAAGAAAAAACTACATATATGAGAATTGGTGAAATGAATGAATTACCTGTTAAAATACCATTTAAAAACATAAAGGAAATATGAAAATTTTAGGTATAAGAGTTGGAGAAAATGAAAATGTAATAAGGAATTTAGTATGGGAGGAGGTTTTAAAAGGAATGGAAAAGAGGTTGAATTTTTGGAAATTAAGGGGTTTGTTTTTAAAAGGGAAAGTTTTAGTTTTAAATTCTTTATTTTTATCTAAAATGTGGTATGTCTTAGGTTCTGTGAGCATGCCATTATGGGTGTATAAAAAATTAAATGTGTAATTCTTAATTTCTTATGGGAAAGCAAACCGGCTAAAATTGCATATGATACGCTAATTGGGAAAGTTGAAGAAGGAGGACTGGAACTGTTGGACCCATTAATAAGAATGAAAAGCATAAGAATAAAAATAATTAAAAAATATTGGAATGATGAAACATATGCTTGGAAGGGTGTAATGAGGGTTTTTTAAACCAATGTGGTAAAATAGGAGATGGTATTTTATGGACGAAATTAAAGGAATATATGATGAATAGAATTCCAGAATATTATGAAGAAGTCTTAAAAGCATGGGGAGATTATACCAAGAATGTTGTTTGTACATCTTTGACTAAAGATAAGATTTTAAGACAACCACTGTTTTTAAATAAGTTACTTAAGAAGGGTGAATACACAATATTTTTTTAAAAATGGTATAATGCGGGGATAAAACAAATCAAAGATATTATGTATGAAGTGATACCGGGTTTTTTACCTATACAAGTGATAAGAGATGCAATTGAAGAAAATTATGAAGAAGAAAGTAAAGTAGTGTTGGAAGATCAATATGAAAAACTGAAAGAGATAATACCAAAAGAATGGATACAGATATTGGAAAGGAAAACAGTAACAAATACAAATGATAGAATGGTGGTCAGTGTTGAAATCAATAACGAACAACATGCTTTTAATGATCTAAAATTAAGGATATTTTATTCTTCTTTGTGTAAAGATGTTTTCAAGAAACCAAAAGCAGAAGAGTATTGGCACAGACTATATCCAAATATGGAAACAAAGGAATTATGGCAATCTCTAAGATCATGGTGGAAAAGTCCTATTATAGAGAATTTTGATTATATGTTAAGACATATTTGTTTGTGGAGTGAAATGAGACTGTGTAAGATTGGTATAGCAATGGATGCAAAATGCAAAGTGTGTTTTATAGAAGATGAAGGAATATTACATTTATTTTTTAAATGTATAAAGTTGAAATTTTTATTAAAAAATTTAAAGAAATAGTAAGAAAATTGGGGGTAGAAGAAACAATCATTGATGAGAATTGGGAAACAATATTTTTGTTTGGTTTGAAAGGTAAAGCCAATAATGTAATTTTTCTAAACATGATATTAGCAGTTGCAAGATTGACAGTTTGGAAAAGAAGGAATATAGTAAAGGAAAAAAAAGGTGAATGTTTCAGTATGTAAACTTTTTAAACAAAAGATTTGTTTTATTCTTCAAGTATTATTTGATTATTTTAAAATGGATGTGAATGAAGTATTTGAAAAGAATTTTGTGCAGAACAACCCTTTTGTGGAAAAAAACATTGTTTCATTTCAATGTAACATTGCCTGTATGTGATTCTGATTGTTTTTAAATGTTTTAAATAAAAAAATAAAAAAATAAATAAAAAAAAAAGAACGCCCGATCTCGTCTGATCTCGGAAGCTAAGCAGAGTTGGGCCTGGTTAGTACTTGGATGGGAGACCGCCTGGGAATACCAGGTGCTGTAAGCATTTTTGGTTTAAAAAAAAAAAAAAAGAATCTAAGAGTTTGTTCAAAAATCCTGAAATATTGTCTGAGTTTCTTCCAAAAGCCCAGTCTTGGTAGCAGAGTTTCTTCAGAAAGTGAAGAATTTCACTTTTTTTGAATTTCTTCAAAAGGCCAGTTTTTGGCAGCAGATTTCGCTTACGGCCATACCACTTTGAGAACGCCTGATCTCGTCTGATCTCGGAAGCTAAGCAGAGTCGGGCCTGGTTAGTACTTGGATGGGAGACCGCCTGGGAACACCAGGTGCTGTAAGCATTTTTGGTTTAAAAAAAAAAAAAAAAAGAGTCTAAGAGTTTGTTCAAAAATCCTGAAATATTGTCTGAGTTTCTTCCAAAAGCCCAGTCTTGGCAGCAGAGTTTCTTCAGAAAGTGCAGAATTTCACTTTTTTTGAATTTCTTCAAAAGGCCAGTTTTTGGCAGCAGATTTCGCTTACGGCCATACCACTTTGAGAACGCCCGATCTCGTCTGATTTCGGAAGCTAAGCAGAGTCGGGCCTGGTTAGTACTTGGATGGGAGACCGCCTGGGAATACCAGGTGCTGTAAGCTTTTTCTTTACTTCACTAATGTTCTAACCTTTTAAATAGCCCGTTTTTGGCAGCAGGTTTTTGCTTACGGCCATACCACTTTGAGAACGCCCGATCTCGTCTGATCTCGGAAGCTAAGCAGAGTCGGGTCTGGTTAGTACTTGGATGGGAGACCGCCTGGGAATACCAGGTGCTGTAAGCTTTTTACTTTACTTTACTTCACTAATGTTCTAACCTTTTAAATAGCCCGTTTTTGCCAGCAGATTTCGCTTAAGGCCATACCACTTTGAGAACACGAGAGTCTAAGAGTTTGTTCAAAAATCCTGAAATATTGTCTGAGTTTCTTTCAAAAGCCCAGTCTTGGCAGCAGAGTTTCTTCAGAAAGTGAAGAATTTCACTTTTTTTGAATTTCTTCAAAAGGCCCGTTTTTGGCAGCAGATTTCGCTTACGGCCATACCACTTTGAGAACGCCTGATCTCGTCTGATCTCGTCTGATCTCGGAAGCTAAGCAGAGTCGGGCCTGGTTAGTACTTGGATGGGAGACCGCCTGGGAATACCAGGTGCTGTAAGCTTTTTACTTTACTTCACTAATGTTCTAACCTTTTAAATAGCCCGTTTTTGCCAGCAGATTTCGCTTACGGCCATACCACTTTGAGAACGCCCGATCTCGTCTGATCTTGGAAGCTAAGCAGAGTCGGGCCTGGTTAGTACTTGGATGGGAGACCGCCTGGGAATACCAGGTGCTGTAAGCTTTTTACTTTACTTCACTAATGTTCTAACCTTTTAAATAGCCTGTTTTTGGCAGCAGATTTCGCTTACGGCCATACCACTTTGAGAACGCCGGATCTTGTCTGATCTCGGAAGCTAAGCAGAGTCGGGCTTGCTTAGTACTTGGATGGGAGACCGCCTGGGAATACCAGGTGCTGTAAGCATTTTTGGTTAAAAAAAAAAAAAAAAAAAAGAGTCTAAGAGTTTGTTCAAAAATCCTGAAATATTGTCTGAGTTTCTTCCAAAAGCCCAGTCTTGGCAGCAGAGTTTCTTCAGAAAGTGCAGAATTTCACTTTTTTTGAATTTCTTCAAAAGGCCAGTTTTTGGCAGCAGATTTCGCTTACGGCCATACCACTTTGAGAACGCCCGATCTCGTCTGATCTCGGAAGCTAAGCAGAGTCGGGCCTGGTTAGTACTTGGATGGGAGACCGCCTGGGAATACCAGGTGCTGTAAGCTTTTTACTTTACTTCACTAATGTTCTAACCTTTTAAATAGCCCGTTTTTGGCAGCAGATTTCGCTTACGGCCATACCACTTTGAGAACGCCCGATCTCGTCTGATCTCGGAAGCTAAGCAGAGTCGGGCCTGGTTAGTACTTGGATGGGAGACCGCCTGGGAATACCAGGTGCTGTAAGCTTTTTACTTTACTTCACTAATGTTCTAACCTTTTAAATAGCCCGTTTTTGCCAGCAAATTTCGCTTACGGCCATACCACTTTGAGAACGGTAGAGGGCGATAGTGAGCCGAACAGGGAGTTAGTGGATTCAGAGAGGAAGAGTTTTGAAAGTTTGTTTGGAGAAGCTCTTTCCTTCTTTTATTTTATTGTTATTTATTTTTCTATGATTTGAGTCTGGGATATAATTTAAGAAGTTTATAAGTTGGTTTGGGCTTTCTCCCCAAGCAGCGCCCTGCTGTTTGGGGTGATTCTTGAGGTGAAGCTACACACGAGGAGCAGCGGAAAAGATGGAGGAAAACAAAGAGAAAGACAAAGGATCGGTGAGGAGAATGGATGATGGAAACAAAGAAACAGGTCGGAGTTACGAGAAAAAACTAACAGTGATGGTAGAGATTGTTGGGAATGAGAGAGTGACGATGATGGAATTACTACGGAAAGTAAAAGAAGAGTGTGGTGAAGTAATCGGCTGTAGATACAAAAATCCTAAGGAGTACGAGTTGACCATGAATGAAGAGAAAGGGAAGAATAAGTTGCTTGATGGAATAAAGATCCGAAGTGGGAGCATACTGGCAAAGGAGATAAACAACTGTGAGACTGTGGTTTCCTTTTTGAACCTGCCTACGTACATAACGGACGAGGAGATAATAAAGAAGCTAATAGATTGGGGAGTTACACCGGCGTCTGCAGTTAAAAGGAGGATGTGGCCTGGGACTGGAATTGCTGATGGGACGAGGTTTCTAAAAGTGAAGTTTACGGAGAAGGTAAAATCACTTCCGTACTCGACAAAGTTTGAAACTGTGGGTGGAACAGAGCACTTTCGGGTATTGCATGACAGGCAAGTTAAGGTATGTCGCCTGTGCATACAGCCAGGACATATCGTCAAAGAATGTCCGAATTTCAAATGCTACAAGTGCGGTGGACAAGGACATTATGCACGGGAGTGCAACGAAGGGAACTGTACTGTGTGCTGGAAGAAAAATTATCTGTGTGTGTGCAACGGAGCAGAAGATGAGGACAAGGAGGATGCGGGAGACTCTATTGATTTGTATGCTGAAGTGAGAGAGAGACCCAAATATCGAGTGGCGAGGACGGAGGTGATGAGTGGTACGAGTTGGGAGGCATTCTGGAAGAAGGAGGATCTGGGAAAAGTAGCGGAAAGCGGAATAACGCAAGAGCTGGGATGGATAAGGAAATGTCAACCAGCGGTGGTGGGGGAGATAAAAGGGATGAGAGCAAAAACAAACGAGAAAGAGGATTAAGAAAAGAAAGAGCATCAGCGGGAGTACAAGGAGGAGAAGGAGAAGGAGAAGGGGAAGAAAAGATGATTGTGCAGGAGGCTGGCTTGGTGGACATAATAGACACAACAGAGACAGAAGAGTCGGGTACAAATGTGCTTAAGAGGAAAAAAGGGGATGATGGAGAAGGCAACTCCAAAAAGTAAGACATTAATCTAATCATGAGACATATTTATGATTATGTTATTATTTTCTATTTTTTTTATTTTTATAATGAATGAAATATTAAGTATTGCATGTTTAAACTGTAATGGTCTGAGAGACATGGACAAGTTTAAACAAGTGATAAGTGTATTGAATGCACAAGTAGTATGTCTGCAAGAGACGCACTGGACAGATGATATAATGGGTGAAATAAAAAGGATTTGGGATAAGGAGATATATGTTAATCATGGCACACAAAAATCCCGTGGAGTAGCAGTTTTGGTTAGAGAAGGGTGGATGTGCAATATAAAACAAATACAAAATGATGGTGATGGGAGGGTATTAGGGATTGAATTTACATTTCAAAATGATAAATATAGGCTAGTCAACGTGTATGCTCCAAATGGGGAAACTGAAAGAAAAGAGTTTTTTAGGATGTTGGAGCCTTTATGTATTGGGAATTGTATAGTAGGGGGGGATTTTAATGTGAAATGTACAAGATTAGACATGGCTAAAAACATGGTGTATAAAGAAGATACTTCTAGAAAATGTTTGAAAAGGTTAATGCAGAGTAAAGATATGATAGATGCCTGGAGGGAGGAAAACCCTTTCAAAAGAGAATTTTCAAGGAGGCAAATGGTGATGGGCGAATTAAAGCAAAGTAGAATAGACCTATGTTTGGTTAAAAGGGACATCTTACAAAAAATAAAGAATGTATGTTATAATTTTACAGGTATAAGTGACCATGCAATAATGATAGTGAAATTAGGGGGAAACTCAAAAATAAAAGGTGGGGGTACGTGGTGTCTAAATTCTGCCTTATTAAAGGAGGATGCGTACAGAAGGAGAATAGAGAAGTGTATTAAGGATGAAATGGAAAACTACTTATACGAAGAAAATATATGTAAATGGTGGGGTATTTTAAAAAAGGAATTAAAAAAAGTTAGTATTAGATATTCTAAACAAAGGAATCACATGAGAAAATGTAAACTAGACAATATGTATATGTTATTGGAAGAAGAAGCAAGGAAAATTGAAAATAATCCTGAATATGCAAAGGAGCATTATTGTCAGATAAAAGCAGAAATTGAAGTGTATGAAAAAGAAAAATGTGAAGGTGCAAAAATAAGAAGCAGGGCGCAATATGTTTTAGAAGGGGAAAGGTGTACAAAATATTTCATGAATTTAGAGAAGAAAAAACAAGGGAGGAAGTTCATTACGGAGTTGGAAAATGGAGAAGGTAGGAAAGTTGTGGATTATGTAGAAATAATAGAAAGAGTAGAAGAGTTTTATAGAATTTTATTTAAGAAAGGGAATATAAAACAAGACGATATTGACAAGGTATTAGATCATATAAATATAAGTCTTAAGGATGGGGATAGGGAGTTGTGTGAGGGAGACATAACTTTAGAAGAGGTAGAAGAAGCAATCAGACAGACAAAGCAAAATAAAAGTCCAGGAGTGGATGGTTTAACGCATGAATTTTATCAAACTTTTATGGGTATTTTGGCACCGATATTGTTGAGGATGTATACGGAGATGGAGGACAAAAAAGAAGTGCCAAAATCTATGTGTACAGGGATGATAACGATGCTTTATAAAAATAAAGGGAGTCCGTTAAAATTAGAAAATTATAGGCCCCTAAGTCTTTTAAATACAGAGTATAAAATTTTAACAAAGATTTTAGCAAATAGACT